>JAUKPP010098225.1:0-15747 GCA_032273245.1 Phyllaplysia taylori
GGAAACCACTGAACTGTATGCACACACACACACACACACACACACACACACACACGAACACCCGCACACACACACAGTCACGTAGTTCTCAGTTCCATCCACACATACACACACACACACACACACACAAACGAACAAACACACACACACACACACACACACACACACACAGTCACACACTTCTCAGTCCCAACCGCACATACACACACACACACAGTGTCACACACTTCTCTCTCTCTCTTTCTTTCTCCTTCGGTCTCTCCCTCCACCTCTCTCTCACACAAGCGTGCACATGCGCACACACGCATACAGACACAAACAGGCAAAGACATACACACATAAACCCACAACCCTTAATCATGTTTTTGTTTTTTTATTCCACCTCAGCCTGCTTCACCTTGTTGTCACGAGACTTGACACTACATTATTCTAAGAAATTCCTTCACTAGGCTTCAGAACGATGGGCAAGGTTATTAAATGGCTATAGAATTGAGCATTAATGTAGAATTTATGAAGACCCTACATGCATTTTGATGCTATTATATCTATTAAGATATCCCACCAGTTGTATCGGCGTCTGTGGTGTAAATGACTAGTCTCCTCGTCTGCCACACAGAGGACAGAAGTTCGATCCCCATGTTGGGCGAGCATCACCTTCTCTCTGCTGAGACATTGTGCTCCAATCAACTCATTTTGGCTCTGACTGAAATATTCATAGTAACCTGCCCCTATAATCAACTTACAGTGTTACAAGGGGTGTAAAACCAAAAAACCAAACAAATGTTAGTTTCTTATGTCTGGGCTAAATGTGTTTGTTTGTTTGGAGTTTTACGGCTCCATCGACTCTGTTAGGTCATTTCGGTGCCGCAGTTAGATGTATATTTTGTGCTCCAAATTTCGCCCAGCTCCCTTTCTTGCCCACCAGACGAGAATGTAGTGTTAAACCATGTATTCCTACGCGATCTGAGGTGGGCGAAGACTGGAGCAAGCTAGATACATAGGCAAAGCCATTGAAAGGAAAGGTGACAGGTAACAATTGAGACAAATCACTCACCTACTGAGGCGTGCACAGAGGATGATGAGAAAAGCATCGGCAGAAAAATCAAGCAGACGAGACGAGACATTGAAACAGAAGAAGGCGGGAACAACGTCCTAACAAATAGTTCTCCGGAGCACATGACATCCTTCCTCAACCCGGCTGGCTGCAGACGTCGGCCCTCCATATTGAAAGCACTTCCGTCACCGATAAGATGGCGGCATCAGATGTCAATGACGTCACAAGCAAGCAGACGACATGGTGTTAGGAGTGTTCCTCTGTGTGTAACACGCCCTTCCCACTTTAGTCATTACAGCCAATTAGATGTGTTGTTGTAGCTCTCTTGGCACTTGAGGTCGACACTTGTTTGGTTCACAATGGGCCGTGTTCTTGGCATTAATGTGTGGGTGTGTATATACTGTAGCCTACAGACCCTTGTCATTTATTCCATCAAATTAGTCCAACTGAAAAAGAAAAAAATGATAGTGAAAAGATTAAGAAATAAACGCATTTTACACACGCAAAAACCCCTAACAAAAACAAATTTTAAAAAGGAAAAAATGCAACCCAACAAGTGCCATTTGATAACCTACACGGAACTGAATTACATCACTTAGATATGTTAGTTCTAATTTATCTTACAAGAGCATCTCAACTTCCACTGCGTTTGTAATATACAATTCATTCACTTTAACCCGTGGGAATTCTTTGGTGGTTGGAAAAATAGGTGAGAGGAAGAGAGAGGAGGGGCGGGGGAGGGAGGAGGAGAGCTGGCGGGGGGGGGGGGGGGTGCTCGAGAACACCATTTTCTGGGTGAGAAAGAGGGCGATAACAAACAGAAAAATATACGATAATTTTTCTATTCTACATTTTCAAATCTATTTATTCATTTACACAGGATCAGCATTGGATACCACTACCATCTGCAGTCATTGAGTAAAGTCAATAGGGAGAGGCTATCACACTTGTAGAACAATTCTGATGCACATTATACACACCGTTGTCCGTGGTGCAATGGTTAGGCTTTTCGTCTATCACGCAAAGGACGACAGTTTGATCACCGTGTTGGGCGATCATACTATTCCGTCTCTCTGCAGTGATATTTTGTCCCGTCTCAACCCGGGTTGGCCTAGCAGGCAGGGTCTATGAAGCAACTAAAACGATCTTGTAGTGTTACAAGGGAGGTAATATAAATAATAAACCAAAACCATAATATACATAGACGGACAGTCATTTTTCCTTCTCATAGGCTTTTCATAAAGTTTGTAAGTTAAACAACAACTTTTTCAATAGAGATATACCATACTCGATAAAAATAGTAACTACTGTGGTGGGACTTCTCGGAGAGGAGGGGGCAGATCTGCACCTAAATGCGCTGCATTAAACATAACCCTGTGGTTTTTCTAGCATTAAAACCGAGTAAGGGATCGAACTATTGCATGTATTAAAGCTGTTTTAAAGTCACAGAGCACCTTGTCTATCATTATTTTTTACGTACCAATACATTCACATCAGAGCATGCATAAAACTCACGGGGTGTTAAATGTGTAACATAATTTTACAGTGCGAGTTCGAGCATGTCCAAAGTATCGAGATAACCATCAGCCTAGTCCTTCACGTCAAGATAGAAGGCGTTTGGTCACGTAAAGACCACAAACACTCCTTCTCAAGACCACAAACACTCCTTCTCGCGACCACCTGCTTTCTCTGTAAGGACTTGTAGCCCGCGACACCGGCTGTGAATGAGTAGGTCTTGTTAATGAGGCACTCACGTCTACTGGTTCTGGCGGCATGCGATAGCACACACTAGCCCCATGGCGCGAAAATAGCACATTGCCAGGACTGGAATATGACACCAAAAGATGACCGCTGGGGTCATGGCAGGCTAAGGAGTTCGGCTTGTGGCGGCTAACAGAACAGGGCGAGTGATTAGGGCTGAGACTCATCAGAGAACTTAAATATATATTGAGAGAGAACTAGACAATAGTGCTCAATAGCAACTATGAGGAGCTAACTGACTACGCAGAAGAACCGGACTCGAACGAAAACGTTCATCGTACCCTGAGATTGCGAGCTACAAATCCTGGTGTGAAGATGACGTATTGTACTTCAATTCTCCACTGTTTCTAATCAGTCTTAAAGGAAGAGGGAAATTTTGGAGTTGACAACGAAATATTATGCGCGGTAGTATATGTATGTGAAGTTGCTTTGCAAAAAGTGAGGTAGCCTTCCCCTCTCGATTTGTCCCTCTCTGGACTCATTTCGTGCTTTCAGTTTGTGTGAGCTGCTGGGTATCCCTCTCGTATTTGCCAATAGTGTTAATACATGTATTATTATGTGTCTTGCTTGGCCATTGGTCTCTCTGTTTTCTTCTGAGATGAGCTATCTGTTGTTATGTATTGGGAAAGAAATTATATATATTGTAGATCAAGAAAAAGGAAATATCATATCTATAATTTTTTTATTTAAATTTTCTAAACAAAATTTAGGAAAAAATGCATTTTGCATCTGTAGGATGGGTTACTCATGCAACACGGTGACTACAGCCACCTTGATGATGCCATTATGGTTCAAACAGCAAAAAAAGCTGGCTACAAATAGTAACTTCTAACTAACTAATGATGTCTTTACACTTTTTGGATTAGTAGATATCCCAGCTTGTTGGTCAGTCATGTAAGTTTTTGGCGTGGACATGATTGAAACAAGACGGATTCTGGCACTTAGTCGTAGTGGGCTGGAGCTGAGTGGTGGGGGCGGATGAGTGCTTTGCTCTTGGCGCGAATGTGCTGTGGTGAGGGGAAAGGAATTGGAGGGTCTAAATTGTCTTTGCTTTACTCTCAGACACACACGCATACACTCACACACCCACACAAACACACCAATAACACATTTCTCTCTTTCTCTCTCTCTCTCTCTCTCTCTCTCTCTCTCGTTTTCTCTCACAAACACATGCGCATACACAGAGAGAGAGAGAGAGAGAGAGAGAGAGAGAGAGAGAGATAGAGAGAGAGAGGGGGGGGGTGGTGGGTGAAAGGGGAAAAAACAAATAGGCCTATATGAACAAGGTGTATTAATAAAAAGGGGATCGAACTTCAAAATTTCTTTCCCTATCACCTAGAAGACCGGAGACTGAAACCGCAGACGTGATCAGTTAAAATAACAAGTCTTTTGTTTTGGTTTGGTCACCAGTTTTACGTCCCCTGCAACACTGTAAGGTCATGCAACTTCGTTCCTGCCTGTCAGGGGGAAAAATCCCAGCAGAAAAAATGCAGATCGTCCGCGACCGGGATCGAACTCGGGTCTTCCGCGTGACAGTCAAGAAGCCTAGCCATTACACCATAGCGCCGGTAACAGGTCTTTCTGCTAGGATTTTGCGTATCTCTAAGCCTGCTTTTGATGTCATTAGCCTTACAGTGTTACAAGGGGCGCACCCAATCTGAAGACCGGTGTAACACGCTCAGAACACTACCGTGCAATAAAGACTACCGTAGTGTTTTTGGTGTTGGTTTTCATGCCATGTGATTTTTGCACATGCTGTAAACACTACCGTAGTGACTTTGGCCTACGCAATGAACACTATCTCTAAGCTAAAAACACTACCGCTTACACGCCAGATTGACTACCCACGCCAAAAACACTATCGAAGCAGAGACAGTTTGGCCGCCATTTTTTTTCTCCGATCTTCTCGGATCTGCTCTTATTCTCTTCAAGTTTCAATTTGTGTGTTGTCCTTCGAGATGCACAAATGGACGGGGTCCCACCGGTCTCACCTTTAATTTTTTCTAGATTCGACGACTCTCAACAAGTCGTGTGAAGAAGAAGTACAGTCCGATAGAGCTCTAAAAAACAAGGTGATCAAGAGATCAACTATTTCTAGATCTAGATCTAGATAGCTAATGTTCCCCTCAGATGACAAAACAAACAACTCACCCACGAACATTCGCCTATACTTATCCAAGTACCTATGTTCCTACTGTCATTGACATTGACACACACACACCCGACTGTCACTGACACTGACATGGGCATACCGTTTCACTGTCATTATCGCCCACTCACAGGTAGAGAGCCAATTTGCAGATTTACATAGACTAGGTGTAGTGTTGTGGGTTACATGGAATAAGTAACCGAAGGCTTGGTTTACTGTATACACTTTTATTAACCACACAGACACTAACATACAATAGAGAGTGAGAGACTGTAGAAAATACGGACACGTACGACGTTGATGCTAAGAAGACTAAACTTCCAACTCTGTCCACAACGGACAGACCTTGAATGACCTTGCAGTGTTACAGGGGGCGTAAAACTGGTAACCAAACCTAACTAAACCAAAGTGAAGTAGTCAAGCAAGCTGAGAGAGGATGTCTGTTGGTTGGTTGGTTGGTTTTAGTCTAACGTCCCTTGCAAGGCTGAAAGGTTATTGTGAGGGGAGTCTCAGATAGGAGAGGGATCGGAGCTATGAAAACTCCTGGTGAAACTCAATGGATTCGAACACGTGATCACTTTATTTGTAGGCTGGCGCTTTACCACTCGACCAAAGATGCCCCACAAGTCGTCTGTTCCCAAGCGACAAAGAACTCGCCAACAAATTAGGAGGTCCTGGGTTCGAATCCTAAGAAGTTTACGGCAATTCATTTCTAAGTGACAGACTCCGCCGACCCCCGTCCAATTGGATACGGACATAAAAATTACTCTTAAATGACCTCATAGTGTTGCAAGGGGCGTAAAAACCACTCTATAACCGTTAAGAAAAGACTGAGATGACGAGGTGGGGGCACAAAGTCCTTGTGACTCTATAATATGGCGGCCTCCAACAGGCGTGGTGGTACTCGACATTTGGATTGATCGCCTTGAGACACTCAACCGCCACTGTCTTCGAACTCACGTCATCTGCGTGGAAGGTGAAGAGCCTGACCAATACACCACAGACGCTGGTGGATTGTCTTTGGCTGAGTGGTATAGGGCTCCGGCTCGCCTGCAAAATAGGAGATCCCGGGTTCGAATCCTGAGAGATTCATAGGAATTTTTTTTTCTAATTTTTTTGTGTGACTCCGCTGACATAAAATTCGAGGATCCCTCCTTGCAAATGACTTAATAGTGTTACAAAGGGCGCAAAACGAATCTAAATCCATTAACAAAAGAATGAGATGACGAAGTGGGGACACAAAGCTCATGTCACTCTATGATATGAGAGTGGGGGGGGGGGGGGTGCAGGGGGCTCCCATTGGGCGTGGCTAAGCGACGTCTGGATTGTTCGCCTTGGGACTCTTAACCGCCACTGTCAGGCATAATCAGACATCTTGGGTGTGGCCCGCCGCCCTTTCTGAGAGCAGTAAGAGGAGGCACTGAAGAATGCGGAGCTCTAGATCTAACGAACTTATTGTTATAATGGTCTGCTTAGCCTCATGAGAGCAGAAGCTGGGTTTGTTTGTTTTTTTGTGGGGTGATTATTGAGAGGTGTGATTTTCACAAGGCCTACTACACAATTACAATGAGTGGCTTGAGAGAAAGAGTAGGGGGGGGGGAGAGATACAAGGGAGTGGAAGAGAGAGAAAGGAAGCAAGAAAGAGATAGATAAAGAGAGAGAAAGGGGAGAGAGATTGCTTAGTTTGGTTCCTTGGGGTTTTACGGCTCCATTGACTCTATAAGGTCATTTCAGCCCCGAGAACAAAGGGAGAGAGAGGGGGGGGGATAAAGATATTGAGAGAGGCATTCCCATACATAGACAATTTTAAGTGACTGGCGTGATTCCACCACAGAATAGATACAATACAGAAGTAAAAACTGCCTCTTCGGTAGGTTCCGCCAATGTTCGCTTTCAGAAAATCCGCCATTTTATTTGGTCGTATGCAACGCTTGGCAACACACAAAATTAATAAAATCGCGCTACTCACTGCTTAGCCCTTTTCTTTTTTTAGCAAAGCACTACCATTCTCTATTCGACAAATTACAAGATTATAATATCCATATAAATATAACACTTTCTCATGTAGAGATGCTATTTGTATTGAAAGCAAAGACTTCTATACTCGAAGTAAAAGTATTGACGTCACTGTATAGGGATATACGGATTTTACTTCTGAAACATGGTCTATTTTGTGGGGTTTTCCGAGACCGTGGGTACGACAAAAGAAAATGGCGGACACGAGTAGTAGTCGGAACCTATTTTTTACGTCACCGTATAGGGATTGTACTTCTGTATTATATCTATTCTGTGGATTCCATCATTCTTCATATTGTTTTTACTAATTGGCGTTATCCCGCAGGAAAAACACATTGTTCTGAGTTCTGAGCAGGTGAAATGAATTAATGAAAAATATCAATGCCGCGTACATGGAACATCGTTTTGGAGTAGCAGTGGTATAATTAGATTTATTTAGTGGGTTTTTTTTAATAGATCAAGAAGACTCTGTAAAGACACGGGAGGGAGAGCGAGGGAGACTATGAGTGTAGGCGGGTGAGGAGGGAGGTGTGTTCTCAGATGTTACGCTACATTTAGATAGAGTAATATACAGACATACATCTATACAGACAGACAAAAACAGATAGACAGGCAGACAGACAGACAGACAGACAGAGGAACAGGCAGATAGACAAACCTATAGACAGACAGGCAGGAAGAAAGGCAGACAGACAGACAGAGAGACAAACAGGCAGACATACAGACATATAGACAGATAGGAAGTCGGTGAAAAAGTCAGACAGCCTAGCAGGCGGGGAGATGGAAAGATAGACAGAAAAAAGCGGCTCGTGTGTGGTTCCTGGCAGATGTAAAATCAATATTTTCACAACCTGATAAATGTCTGAGCATAAACGGAAGCTGTCGTTTTAGATTATTGAAAGGGCTCAACAAGCCCTTTCCAACTTCAACCACTGCCATAATGATATTTGATACAGTCATCACTTTCTCTTTCTGCTAAGATGTCAAGTGTTTTTCTCAGCAGGGGTTTGCACTAACAAGCTCGGTCGAAGGAGTTCGCCTCTTACTCTTAAGTGACCTTTCAGTATTGCAAAATGAAAGAGCATAAAATATGTGGAAAAAAAGCTTCTCCTCCACTAGCAACAATCCCAACAACTACTACATCAGCAACAGCAACAAAAATCGAAACAAAAAATAACAACAGCAACAACAACTTCCTGAATTTGTAACGAAATATTGCTGTTTGTTTTGCAAAGAGAAAATTTCCCCACTACAATCTTTGTATTATGCATTCTAATATAAAAGAATCAAAGCTATAATAAATGCTTTAATCAACTTTCGTTCTATCCGAGATAGACAAAATTTCGGAGGTCCCGCCTCGTAAACGACCTTACAGTGGGGCGTTAAACCAAAATAAAAGACCAAACTTTCATCAACTTACCGAATAAAAAGGTGGCGAAAAGTCTCTTCTCAATCGTCAATAGACCTCAGACGAGAAAAAAAACCACACAATAAACTCCAAAAACTATGGAATCACAACTCCTCATCTATTTCAAAGATAACACGGATAATCATCCTCCCCATCAGTACTTAACAGTTAACATTAAAGAGCTCTGCGCCACTCTCCACTGAACAATGAACAGTAACAGCTACCACAACAGACAGGGGTGTTAACCCTCTAAGTTTGTGAAATTAAAAGTCTGCATGTGACGCTATGCAAAAGAGCAGACACCTAATTAGTTGCGTGGGCCTAATAACCTCATCTGTTGACTCTAGACTCATAGGAGGACGATGGAAGTAGAGGCGGGGGATATCCGGATAAACAATCCGTTTACCTGAATCATTTTAGAAGAGTAGCAAAGAGCATATAATACTTAGTACTCTCCGAGAGTAGCGAGCTAAAATCAAAGATGAAACTTGCCAGCGGCTTATTAGTCCAATTCCGACTCCTCAATCTCTTTCTACCGTCGTCTGTGGTGTAATAATTTGGCTCTTCGCCTATCATGCGAAAACCCGAGTTGGGCGAAGCTGAAAGTAGTCTCAAGTCTGAAATTGGAAAGCTACTGGAATGCCAAAATATAAGCTCTCACAGAAAATAAAATGTATCCTTGACTTTTCACATTTCACAAATAAATGAATAGTCGATGGTGGATTGCGCTTATACAGCGGATATCCCCACTCGAAAGGAGGCTCTATGCGCTTTAAGTTTACAATCGTTAGGCCTATTACTCAAGCAGACCAAAGTCGTTCATAGACATTCTCAACTTCCTTGGAAGCATACGTTTAACATAAAGGCCCACAACTATTATCAACCGGATTATTCTTTACCGGCTCACTGCCCAGCCTTGAGCAAGAAGCATTCTTGAGGTCTTGTCGTGACGTCATAGACCACGCTCGCTTCTAATTGGCTGATTCGGCTCTTTCCTGTGATTGCTGTGTAGGGTGGCGTTTTCTGTTTATTGCTCCACTTCAAAACATAGAAGGTCATCTGGGGTCAGTTGATCGCCCAAAAAAATCTGGTGCTTGTAGGCGTGTAGCGTAATTGTTACACCAGAGAGGTGTGGCCTCTAACACTGTTATAAATATATAAATATTCGAAAACTGTAGGTTCTTTTCCCCTCTATTCTTTTTGGGGCCTTGGGGCGGGAGGCGGGGTAGGGGGGGGGGGGCGGGGGGGAGAGAGAGAAAGGGAGAGAAAAACTTTTGGTTTTGGTTTTACGCCCCTTGTAGGCTTAACGTGATTTTATTGGCGGACTTTTCTATCTTGCCTGTCAGATTCAACCCGGGCTGAGGGGAGCTCCGCGTCCCACCAGAAAAACGGAACAGGCAAGGGACCATTTTGGCCATACGGTAGTGCGCCCGCCTCCGTTCGAATCCCGGGAAGTTAACCGGGATTTTTTTTCGAAGTTTCATGGTCCAACCCCTGTCCTATTATTGGAGATGGATGTAAAACTTGGAGGTCCCGTCTTTTATATGACCTTACAGTGTTGCAAAGTGGCGCGAAAAAAAAATTAGCCAGCCAACTGCATGCAGGGGAAGAGTCAAACCATTACAGCACATGCGCCGGTTAGACGAGTGAAGTCAATAAAAGTGCTTTTCGAAAGAAATAGAGAAAAAATTAGTGAGAGAGGAAGAAAGGAAGAAAGCCAAAAGGAAGAAAGGAAGGAAGGGTGAAATTCATTCTTCTAAACTTTGGCTTGTTTCTCAAGAGTGGACAAATCACGTATTATGACAAAAGCACCGACGCCAACTCGTGTAATCAATTAGCGCTTTATTAATACGACCTCCTTCCCCCTCCCCCTTCCCTCTCCCCACTCGGTGGTCTACGAAAATGTTCAGCTCGTGGCATAGAGAGTCGTGGATAAGCAAGTTTTATCTTGTTTCGACGCGAAACACTTCTTTTTCTCAATTACAACCTCATTCTAAAAAGTGCAATACTTAGCGTTATGGAACCCACGTGGTGTGTTTATAATCTATACCAGAAGCTTTTATGATACATTGATCAATATTAAATTAAATCGTTCTAAAACGGTTACAGGAAAATCTAAATTGCCTTACCAAATCATTCGCTGATCATTTAAGTTTTGTTTCAACTACTTCAGGCAACAAGGCCCTTTTTAGACCATGACGTCAAAACAGCGCACTAGTTTACACAACGGAACAATGATAATGATAATAATGGATTGCATTTATGTAATGCATACCCCAATTACTGGCTCTATGCGCTTTACAATCATTATTACCCAGCGGACCAAGTCATTCAGAAACCTTCTCAACTTCCTGGTAAGCATACAGTGCATGCTGCCATTTTACAGGCGCTCAAACACTAACATACTGACAAGATCATGCACCGTCTGTAGCCGGGTACTCAACGTCGGGCCCGAGCCTGGATTCGAACCCTCAATCTTCCGATTACGAGTCCGGCAGCCTAACCACTAGACTACCGACGCCACAACAGTAGGCCCACTACTAGGAAAAGTAGAAAGGCGATACAGAGAACGGTTAAAACTGTTTTCTCCAATGAAAAAGGTCGGAAGGGCCTGGTTTCATGTTTTACGAAAAGCTTTGTATACATAATAAACTTTTGTCTTTTGAGGTTAGAAAAGGATGGAGGCATTTTTGACCTACGCAAATTAAATCAACCATCCACTTTGCGCTATCTCTGTTGAAATGGCGATTCAGAGTGGTGGAAAATGTACCGGTCCCATCAAATTTATATAAAAGTTCTGATAGAGTTTTGGGTACCGGTAGTCCCTTTCCTGGTATTTTTTCAGTTGGACATATTTTACTCCCGGCTGCAATCGACTACTGACATGATGAACCCACAAGATGCACTTGGCGAATGCAAGACTGGGGTCATCTCGGAGTGACAAAAGGAAAAGGCGGGGATTTGTGATGTAACACAGTTTGTTTAATGAGATCGGTTGATTTGGTCATTACACAAAAGTTAAACAGAAGAGGATTTATTTGCAAAAAAATATAGCATGTGAGTTTATCTCTTACCGTCTTTAAGCTATTTCAGTTTAGAATCGACCAATAAACTATGCTTCCCCGCATGTTCACCGGCCTTATTAATAATTACGACGGTTGTTTCTGATCTTCTTAAACTGAAAGATCACAGCTCATTTTCGTGCTATCTTTTGTTACTGGCAATGGCCTCAGGTTTATGGACTCAAAGTTTTAACTTCTTAAATAGTCTGATGCACTACTCAACGACATTTTGAGGAAAATCTAGCTTTTTGGCGAATACAATTTCACTTATCCTAACGTAGACCGTTAACTTCAGTACCGGTAGTGATTATTAATACGGCTCCTGACGCAAAAGCCTCAAGCACAATCTATTACCGTGGAGTCGTTGGGAGTCAATAAATTTAATAACGTTAATAGAAAGGCTGACAACTGTCCAACCCTCTCATTAATCGTACCATTATCAATCGGCGCACCGGCGTCTGTGGTGTATTGTGAGGCTCTTTACCAATTACAAAAAGGGAGGAAGTTCTATCCCGACGAAAAAGGCGAAAGAAAAAAAGTGGCCATTCTAGACAGGTGACCGTCTAAGAAAAGGGTGATACATTGTAGAAAATGCTAATTTATGAGTCGATTAAAAGTGGCCGTTTGTGTAGGTTGTCGATTGAGTAGGTTTAACTGTATTTATTAAGCCAAAAAAGAAAACGCCCCAAAAATAATGTGCATGCTAATTAGTATTTAGGGAAAACTCGGCCTGAGGTTTTGCTCGATTTGTAGTCTAAGGCCAATTGCGCACGGGTGATTTTTAGTTGCTCCACTAAATTTCTGAAGCAGACAAAATATTTTCTAGGGAAACTAAGCTACAAACACACAACGTCTACCCCTTGACATTGTTATTTTCTATACGCTAATTACGAAAATGTGGTTATTTTTCTGATCAGATGCTTTTATCTATTTGTTCTGATGTGTCAAGAAATAACTCCATAGGAGAACGCATAAAAAAATCCGCGAAATCGAGCAACTATAAATCACCTGTGCGTTTAGGGTCTTCATGGAAACTCTGCGTCAGTTTTGCTGGAGTTGTAGTGTCGGGGTCCGCCTATTGTTCTACGCACGGCCCGTGAGACATCGCAGACGCCTCTGCCCTCAGATAGCAAGAGTCATAGAGGTATTGGCCCGCTGTGTTGTGGCCCCTGGCGGGAGATAACCCGGGCTGATTTAGGACAACTGCGAAGGCGAACGGCCACACTGGGTCAGAAATTACTCCTTTCCATCTATACCATACTACAGTTGAACCTGCTCAAGCGACCACCTGTATAAGACGACACCCTGCACAAACGACTCGTCTCCACCGACTCCCAAAGTATATTTTTTCTATATATTATCCCTCTCTAAGACGACAACCTGTCTACAACGACAACCTGTCTACAACGACAACCTGTCTACAACGACAACCTGTCTACAACGACCACTTTTTCTCGATATTGGGTGGTCGTCGTAGACAGATTTCACTGTACTCCTTTCCATATTCCATATTACATGTAGGCTATTATATCTCGTCCTCCATCGCTCTCTTTTTACTTCCATAGGCTAATAGGCTAGAACTAAGTCGGCAATACCGGCACTGTGGTGTAAAGGTTAGGCTCTTCCCCTGTCATGAGGAGGACCCGAGTTCGATCCTGGTTGCGGACGATCTGGAGGGTTTTTTTCCGGGACTTTCCCTCTCAGTCCGAGTGGCCCTGACAGGCACGGTCGAAGTAGCCCGTCTCTTAAGATGACCTTATAGTGTTGCAAGGGACGTACAACTGATAACCAAACTGAGTGGCAATGTGTTAAAAGTCCCCATCGACATAACATTGGCAGAAATAATTTTGTGCATAATTTCGTTACCAGTGTCTGGGATTCAGCTCAATAATGGAGCTCTTCACCTATCACGCAGAGGTCAGGAGTTCGATCCCCACGTTGAACGAATATCTTCATCAGTCTGTTGGGATGTAGTTGGCCATGATATGAAGTGTCGAAATAGCCCACTTCTAAAAATGACCTTACGGCATTGCAAGGGCCGTAAAAACAAAAAAACAATATGTATCTTCATTCTTCGAGCATAGATCTGCATTGCTTTGAATAAGAAACATTTAGCTGAAATTATGTTGGCTTCTGCCCACACTTTTTTCTAGGTGCCGATGATTTTGAATTCTTTGTGACAAGAGCTTGCAGGTGTGAGGTGGGGTCTGGTGGGGGAAGCATTCATTAGAGATAGGCAGAGAAAGATAGAGAGAGAGAGAGAGAGAGAGAGAGAGAGAGAGAGAGAGTGAGGCAAACAGATAGAGATAGGCTGAGATAGATAGATAGATAGATAGATAGATAGATAGATAGATAGATAGATAGATAGATAGATAGATAGTTTTTTTAAATTTGTTTTGTAGCTTAACAAAATTAGCAGACGACAAAGTGTAGGGTGTGGGTGCAGAAGGAAACCAATGTGGCATTTTTTAGTCCCCTCTGGGTCATTCCAGATTTTTACGATAACGTTTCGATGCCAACTAAAATCTTTTAATCGAAATATTATAACATCTTTCGTGACGCTGAGTGGGTTCGGTTTTATATATATGTGTGTGTGTATGTGTGTGTGTGTGTTTGTGTGTGTGTGTGTTGTGTGTGTGTGTTTGTGTGTGTGTTTGTGTGTGTGTTTGTGTGTGTGTGTTTGTGTGTGTGTGTTTGTGTGTGTGTTTGTGAGTGTTTGTGTTTGTGTGTGTGTGTTTGTGTGTGTGTTTGTGTGTGTGTTTGTGTGTGTGTTTGTGTGTGTGTGTTTGTGCGTGTGTTTGTGTTTGTGCGTGTGTTTCTTTTTGGGGGGTTTTACTTTGTTTTCGTATTATTTATCTCCTTTTTTTCGAACCAAAACAGCGCCTAGACCGATATAAATGTACAATCCGTAGCCTATACATTGAATTCAATGGGCTATTTATTGTGGACGCTTGAGCTCGACCGGCGCTGTGGTGTAATGGTTAGGCTCTTCGCTTTGCATGCTGGAAGACCCGAGATCGATCCCTGATCGCGGACGATCTGTGTTTTTTCTGCTGGGATTTTTTCCCTCTCAGTCCGGGTTACCCTGACAGGCAGGGCCGAAGTAGCCCGTCTGTTAAATGACCTTACTGTGTTGCAGGGAAAGTAAAACTGGTAACCAAAACCAGCTTGAGCTCAAACAAGTTGACATACACATGTACTTCAGTCCTAACGTTTCAAAAGGTATATCGCGAAAGTTTGGTAAAATTAGGTCTTCGAGAAGGTGGTCTCAGCAGGGTTATCCGATGGAAAGCGTGTGTGCCACATAAGGATGGCTAAAACAGTCAAAGGTGCTGGCGCCTCTATAAACAACTAACATCAAACTTTCATTCAAACTATGATTCAGTTGTAGGTCACGTATAACTATATAAAAAAACACACATAATATTGCAAATAATGTAAGAGTCGTTAAAACTGCAAGGATCCACCTGCAGGAGTTCTATTAATACGATGCTGTAGTGTGGTTGACGCTTTATTGACCTGTGTCCTCTGAGAAATGGCTTAGCTCCTCGCCTATCATGCGGAAGACCTGAGTTCAAATATATGTGTGGACGATTTCTTTATTCCACTGGCATTTATCCCATCAGCCCGGGTTGGCGCTAGGAGACAGGGTCAAAGTAGCCCGTCTGTTAAATGACCTTACAGTGTTGCAAGAGACGTAAAACTGGTAACGAAACGAAACCAAAACACTTCCTTAGAATGAAGGCTAAAATAATCAAAGAAGCTGGTCCTCCTATAAATAAATAAGTTTATTAAATCTTGGAATGACCCTTCTCCATCCAGCAAGACAAGGCGTTTACCCACAGATAGATAGTGGAGGAGACGGACAATAAAGCACTGATAGTGGAGAGGCAGGCTCTGGTAGAACAATACTCCACTCACTCGAATCGCATTTATCTCTATTACTCCCTCCCTTCTCTCTCTCTCTCTCTCTCTCTATATATATATATATATATACACATATATATATATATATGCCTCTCTCTCTCTCTCATTCTCTTCTCTTGATCTTTCTCTCCCCCCGCCCCCTCTCTCTCTCCCTCGATCTTTCCTTCTCTTTCTCACTCTCCCGTCTCTCTCTCTCTCTCTCTCTCTATCTCTCTCTCTCTCTCCCGCTCACTTTCTCTCCCAATCCCATCACTTTAAAAGACAAATGCAATGGATTGTTTGTAATGGATTGTATTTTATGTAGCGCATCTCCCCATCCAGCAGGCTCTATGCGCTTTAATATTTATTAGTCATGTTTACTCTTCTCCCC
>JAUKPP010098336.1:0-15744 GCA_032273245.1 Phyllaplysia taylori
ACAGACAGACAGACAGACAGACAGACAGACAGACAGACAGACAGACAGACAGACAGACAGACAGAAAGACAGACAGAAAGACAGACAAAAAAGAAGAGACAGACATAAAAAATATATCCACAGACAGGTGCATTGAAGCAAACAAAGATGCAGAAAACAGATTACAAATAACTGAGAGAGAAAGCTAGGGGAAAAACCAACAAACTACTGCAGGAAAAGAATTAAGATGACTGCCTGAGAGAGGAAAAAAGGTATTACCATAATAAAGGTTGATCTTAAAGGGCACTTGGTGAGCATAGCTGAACAAAACTAGAGGGCAAGAGGAAAACTGTGGCACTTTACAGAGCATTTTAAGAAATAGTCTGCTTGTTTGATCTGATCATTACTTGCTTTTTCCCCAACGTCATATTATAATAGCTTTCATGTTGTTGCTGTTGTTCTAATTCTTGCTGTTGATACTGCTGTTGTATAAAACAGATTAAAGAGTGGAAAAAAGCCATGGAAAGACATTACAAACAATGAGCAAAGTGGATGCCTCGAGTTCAGAAAAGTATTCTTCACAAGGAAATTGAAATTAAATTGTTCGAAAAGGTTGACGTGAAGTCGGGCAAGATCAAATCAATCTACGACTTTACATCTTGTGTTTGACTCCAGTCATCTAAACGTGCACAAAACTCCACACCCATCGTTAGAGCATCCGGGTGTAGAAAGGTTACATCCAATCCCAAGTTATATGCAGTATATGAAATACGTGAGCAATTTCAATGCTCTAACATTCCCAGCATGCGCTTGATTTTGTTTGAGTTTTTATGTTGTTGTTGTTTTTTTTGTTGTTGTTTATCGCCATATGCAACATTGTAAGGTCATTTACGAATTTTTTTGGCTGTTTTAGCTTCTTGTCACTCCATAACCTAAACACTCCTGGTAAAAAATACAGATGGAATAAACGCCAAAGGAATAGAATGTCACAATACGACCAAGAGGCTAAAACAGGCAAAGAAGTTGGTGCTATAGAAATAGATAACTCGAACCTAACTGACTAGCTCTTTTTTAGTACTCTTTTAGTTTCCGGGCCGAGTACACTATCTGTGTTATGTGTCTTGACCAACCTCCTATTAAGGACTTTTTTAGTTTATACCTATTCTGGTTTTCTAAGGACAAGAGAGTGGGTAGGGATGTACGATTTGATGTGGAGGAAGTGAAGAGAGATGACAGCCCAAAAGTATCAACTTTGCCCACTGAAAAGGGGGTATCATCATATCTAAATGAAAGAGGTTCAGCTCCCCCCCCCCCCCTCAAATAGGGGGAGCAAATACACGTATTATACACAATAATTACCTACGTTAACCCCCTATGATAAATTTTCCAGCATTGTTACTTTACTCTGACTCTCTTCCTTCAGAGAGAGAAAAAAAAAATCCAACTACCATTACACAGCTCCAGGGTGCCTCGAGACCGCTAAATTATACAAAACAAAACAAACAAACAAAACAGACGCCACTAATAGACCCTGGAAAAGGTGGGAAAAATCAATTCCCCTTCTGCGCGAATGTTTCCATCTCTTGAGGATCGGCGTCCAAGCTGACGAGGGAGCTGGCAGAAGCTGTCGCTGGGCGCGAGATGTCCATAATGTCTGATGGACGGGCACAAGTGTTAGCCCTTTATTGTTCCTCTTCGTCAGGGAGGGTGGGCCCGATTAGTTCAGAGTATTCGAATATTTGGAGATTTTACTTCGACTCAGGAACAGAGTTTGAATGGATAGCTGATAGGAGGGTGAGTGGATGATTGGATGGATGTGTGGATAGATGGATGGACGTGTAGGCTGGGGCATGGATGGGTGGATGGGGGGATGGATAGATGGATGGATAGACGGATGGGTGGGTAGATGGGAGCGTTGATGGGTGGATATTGGATGGATGGGTAGAAGGATGGACGGATGGACGGGAAGGTGGGTGCGTGATGGGTGGATGGATGGATGGATGGATGGATGGATGGATGGATGGATGGATGGATGGATGGATGGATGGATGGATGGATGGATAGACATTTTGATTTGATGTTTGTAAAATACCTGTCATCCGAATTTGGACTCAAACCTCTAACTCTCTTAATGCGTAAGTCGGCTAAGGGAAAATGTTAAAGAGAAAAGAAAAAAGCACATTGTATATTATTGTAAATCTCTTAACAGTCATGTAACCTGTGGTTATATCAATCAAACTCTTGTATACCTCTGCGTTATTGGCAACTTCTAGTTTGTGTTTAGTTTGTGAGAATAGAGTTTGGGAATTGCGCATTTTGTCAATCATATTGAAGGCACTTAATCGCTTCCCTTGTGAAACAGTCTAAAGGGAAAAAAATAAACAAACCTGAAGTTGGTTTGTTCTTCTGAGGACAGGAACATTATTAAGATAATCTTTTCTTTTTGATTACTTGGAGTTTACAAGTTGCTGAATCTAATTATCCGGATTTTTAACGACTCTTTGCCCAGGTTTAAACATACGCTCTGACAAGGAGGATGATTGGGTGGGGGGGGGGGGAATGGAAACATAGTTATCAGTGAAAATAACTGCAATGAGTAGGGGGAATCGCGTTGGAAAAAACAAGGAGGGTGATGGGAAAGAATCGTTGAATGCTTGACGGAGAGAAAGAGAAAGTAAGCGATAGAGAGACCAAGAGAGAGAGGGAACGAAAGAGAGACACAAAAGAGTGAAAGAGAGATAAAGAGAGGGAGAATTGGTGGTACAGTGAAGGAGAAAGAAAGGCAAAGAGAGTTCAAAAGAGGTAGAGAGAAGGTGATAGATAGATAGAGAGAGAGAGTAAAAAAGGGAATAGAACCGAACCTAGCACTATACAGCACAGCAGTTGAGCAGTTCATAAACAACCACGATAACTGCTCTATTGATGTTCAATCCACTTTGTGTGTGAGCACCCCAACTGCCTGCTAGTGTGTTTGTCATCACCATGTATTTGTATGTACATGTATACTGTTTTTTGTGTCAATGTTTTTTTCAATGACCAAGCATTGTTGGGTGGGAAATATTACATGAGGCAGAAAATACGACATCGTTCTTATAGCAGGGCACAAGCTCTTTGACTAACGTATTTCATTCTTTTCCACAATAAATAGATACCTTTTTAAAAATACTCGGCAGTTGTCAGGTGTAAAGATATGACGTGGCGTTTATTTTTTAAATATCTTTTCAATAGCAGAAGAGCCTGGTGCCCGTACAAGTGAATTAATAACTCCTTCTGACTGCTATCTCCTTTTTTTTTTAAATAATCATACACGGCAGCTTGAGAGAACTTCAGAAACCATTTGGAAAGGCACTTAAGAATCAGAGACCATTTTGAAAGGCACTTAAGAATCAGAGACCATTTTGAAAGGCAGTTAAGAACCGTAAAAGTACATAATTGTATTTCACAATTTCTATTCTGAAATTGAAAAAGAAACCTTGAAGTTAATAAAGAGTTTAGAGCAAATAAGAATTTCCATACAGTAAGAACTTTTATGCCAGGAGAAACCCGACGCCCATCAAGGTAATCACATTTTGAATTTCTCGATTAGACAGAAACAAAACTCTCTTGTTGTTCTTCTCGCCGCCATGTTTCCTTGGAAACCGTGTAGCAAATGCTTGCGCGTCATCTCCTGTCAAGATTCAACAAGGATTTCGTTTTGAATCAAATCTGCTTCGAAACCATAAACCTTCAGAGATATGATATCAATATTGTAGTTCCATAAACTCATTCATGGTTTTTTATGCACGGTCAGAGTAGGCGTGATAATACGAAACATAGCGCCATTGCAAAACGACTGAATGGCGAACTTAAATAGGATTCAAGATACCTATAATTAATTGTTTATAGGCCATTTGACTACGAGACTCTTCTCTCCATTCTCAAAACGCACGGACACGCATCATTAAGACTTAAGACAATATTATACGTGATAAAATTTGACTATACATGCAATGAACAACGTATCTTGTAGGATCTACGGAAACGTTATGCTTCAGACAAGACATAAAAAGAACACAGAGGGCAATTAATGAGACAGAATGAGACTGGATGACGTCAGTACGGTTGTGCAATATGGACGAGGAAGGCAAGACCTAAAAGAGAGACAGGATAGAAAGGAAGAGAGAGAGAGAGAGACATAGAGAGAGAGTGACAAAGTTCTGTTTGGTTACCAGTTGTACGTCCCCTGCAACACCATAAGGTCATTTAAGAGACGGGCTACTCCGACCTTGCCTGCCACGGCCATACCGGGCTGAGAAGGAAAAAATCCCAGCAGAAAAAAACTAGGATCGCCCGCGCGTGGGATCGAACTCGGGTCTTTTGCATTATACAGCGCCGGTTAAAAGACAGATAGAAAGTTGAGAATGATAGACATAGTGAGAGGAAGCGACAAAAAAGAGACATAGACATTCAGGGCATGTACACTACTTTTTTCTTCTATGGTCAAACTCTCCTCAGACGTTATTAGTTAATGCTTGCCTTCTAACTACAGCCAAACCTGTCTAAGACGACCACTCAATATCGAGAAGAAAGTGATCGTTTTAGACAGTTCAGGCGGTCGTCTTAGAGAGGGGCGATGTATAGAAGAAATATAATTGAGAAGTCAATGGAAAGTAGTCGTTTGTGCAGGTGGTCGTCTTATACAGGTGGTCGGTTGAATAGGTTGAACTGTAATTCCACCTCGAAAGCTGAGACTTGCCGTGCAGCCAAGATTGAGAAAGTAGCAGGGGAGATAAGACACGTATTTGTCACGAACATTCATATTTTACAAAGTGCTTTCCCTTGATAGTCTTTGTGCGCTTTGAATCTTTGTAAACGTTGTGGGCATTCATTTTAATATCCTTCGGCACAAAACAACATGTGGTTGGGTTTTTTGGGGGGTCGACCAATGTAGAAAAAGTCACAGCTATAACAATATTGCTTTATCAACTTCAGCAGTACTACAGTGCTAAATAGCAACAAAACTTCAGAGAAGTAGAAATTTATGTTTGCTATCTAGCATAAAACTCAGGCACAGTCGCCACCGCAAACATGACAATTGTTTTTATCATCCGATTTTAGATTATTATTGTTGTATTGTTGCATTATAATAATAATTGTTGTACTAGTCTGGTCGATTTTTTCTAAATGTGGCACACAAAAACTACCCACACAAACAAGCATACAAATATCAATCACTTTTTTTTATCAAGACAAACCAGGGATGGTATTTTCAGAATTGGTAGGGGTGAGGGGGGAGGAGGATTTTGCGTAGATACATTGAAAAATTAAATAAAAGTTTGCCGACATGAACATAGACAAAGACGCGCAGAATCAGGACAATGAGAGAAGGAAGAGAGGGGGAAAGAGAATACACGAAGAGAGAGAGAGAGACAGAGAGAAAGAGAGAGAGAGAAAAAAAAATCAAGGGACGAGAGAGAATTAGACAAAAGTGAGTGTGTGTGTGTGAGAGAGAGAGAGAGAGAGATGGTGAAAAGGTGATAGAGAGTGTAAAAGAGAAAAGGAAAGTGAAAGAGGGGAAAAATTAAAAAAGGAGATAGGCAAAATTAAAGAAACTAGAGAGAGTTAGAGAAAGAGAGACAGAGAGATAGAAGAAGAAGAAGAAGAAGAAAAAGAAGAAGAAGAAGAAGAAGAAGTGGGAGAGACAGAGACAAAGAACCAGGTAGAGTGTACTCACCAATTGTGTACCGATGGCCATCCAGAGTGACCACACATTTCCGCCTGTTGGTGAGCAGCCCAGAGCCCAGGCTGTTTTGCCGCTTGAGACTTTGGTTCAGGGCATCCGGGTCATTTGGGGTGACCTTGACAGTGGGTATCTGGGCCAGAGTATTCCTGAGGCGTTCATCCATACTAAGGTATCCAACACCCACGACAACGCTCTGGTGATTCGGCATACAGGATTCTAGCGTGTACAGAGCTTCTCCTCATACTACCACGGTTTGTTGGATTTCAAGACACATCTTTGGTTTGGGAGAAGCCCAACAAATGTAATCCACTCACAAGGGTTGTCTAATTTATCCAAAATTCGGCATTCAGGAATCTGTGTCGAGTAAGTCCTCATATTTATTTCATCTGTGTATCCTTCAAGACATCTTTGGCATGGAAATGCCCAACAACACATAGGATTTATTAATAGTAACGGGTGTTTGCTTCATCACCAGAATGGAGCTTAGTCTGCTATTCTGTTCATATTTGACAATTCGTCAGTGGGACAATAAAAAGCATTTTGACGACCAAGCCAAGATCTTTTTCATAATACTTGACAGCAATTTCATCTCAAGCGCTTCGCTTCTTTTTCAAGTACCCCAATAGAAGAAGCAATATACACAAATTTAAATTGCTCAAAAGGGGTACATTGAGATATGACTGCACATTTGCAAAGTATTATTGCGAGCTGCAATCTTGGTATCTCTTCCTCAGCCATTCCGAACCTCTACGAATATCATATTGAAGTACATCCGACTTCAAAAGTGTATCTATGATTTTGCTGTCAATAATGCCCGTGGGCTTAGTGTTTTCGAACGTTCAAACACGGAAACGAACCTCAAATAATTGAGCTGTTTTCAACGATATTGAAGTTACCACATTCCCAATCAGAGTTTCATAATCCAGGCTTCTATGCTAGAGTTTCTTGGCCTGTCACAGAATGCTTTTTCATTAATGAATAATCTCGAGCCTTGAATTAACAGAGTCGTTCCGATGTTTCAGGGTAATATAAATAATGTATAAATGCAAATTATAGATTGCAAAACAGCATGAGCAATGATTCCACTTTTTTTTTTTTATAGAAGGAAGCTATGACGAAGGAAATAAGCTATCGTATAAACAAAGAGGCGACAAAGAAATCTGAAATTGATGGAGAGCATTGTGTGAAGAGCTTAGTGTGTGTGAGGGGGAAGAGTGGGACATTAACAGCGAGAGGCTGAGAGTAAAACCGGAATAGAGAAAGTGCATGAAAATTGGACATGTACATTAAAGCTCCAAGAGAGAGAGAGAGAGAGAGAGAGAGAGAGAGAGAGAGAGAGAGAGTGAGAGAGAGAGAACGCGAGACAGGAAAAACAGAACTCTAGCTTCAGAGGAGGTGCTCAAGAAGAAAGACCGGCCAGTGTGGGTGGAAAGGGATGGAAAGAAAAAGAGAGAAGAGGAGGAATACACAGCTAATCCCAGGCTTCGTTCCCCTCAGGCTGCGCACCCCAAGATTTAGCGCGCCCTTCTCTACAGTTAGTTGAGTTAGGCGGACCGGGGAGACAAGTGTTAACCGTGAGCCATCACGCGAACTACAGATCAGAGCAAGCGGCCAGAGGACGAAACTCAAGGCAATGCAACACTGGATGCACGAAACTTGTGACGTGGGGTATAATCTATCCAAGTAAGGAATACGTTCAAGACATGTAAGTGCTCACATGAGCTGCCTTAATCGCGTGCACAAAAAGGGATATGACATGATTGAGAGCGGGAAGGGAAAACAAAAGTGAACACGAACGAGAAGGATAAAAGGGGAAGGGAGAATAGTTCGGTTTGGTTACCAGTTTTGGTTTGGTTTGGTTTGGTCTTAACGTCCCATGCAACACTATAAGGTCATTTAAGGGACGGGCTTAGAGGGACATTGTCCCAGCAGAAAAACGGAGATATACTCGATCAAACAAACTGCCCCACGCGGGCCTCGAACTCACGTCCTCTGCATGATAGGCGAAGCGCCTAATCATTACACCACTGCGCCGGTTACCAGTTTTACGTCACTTAAAACACTGTAAGGTCATTTAAGAGACGGGCTACTTGTACCCTGCCTGCTAGGGCCAAAATCCCGGCAGAAAAAAACCCAGATCGTCAGCGCT
Source organism: Phyllaplysia taylori (assembly GCA_032273245.1). NCBI lineage: Eukaryota > Metazoa > Mollusca > Gastropoda > Aplysiida > Aplysiidae > Phyllaplysia > Phyllaplysia taylori. The sequence continues at coordinate 7,851 of JAUKPP010098336.1, forward strand.
CGGGATCGGTGATATTAGGTTTCGGCATTGAAAAATACTCACACATTATATTTTCTAATACTATGCTGTTATGTTTGCATAGATTACATTGTCCGTTACGTCTTCAGCACACACAGAGGCGCAATCTGTCTGTAGTGCCTCTCCTTGACGCAAACCATCATAGCGCCTACAATAATCATGTCTTGACCCGAATAAGAGAACAAGTCGTGTCTTAATCCTGAAGCCTATTGCAAAATACCAAGATGCCAAAAAAGCCGCTAGAGGACAGACTCAATCTTCCGCCAAATTAGCGCGGAGGTCGGGCTGTATTTTCGGATGTTATCACGCCCTCAAGAGTTTTTGGTCCTCGTGTCGTGCGCTTATGGTCTCTACAAATCCGCGCCTCAGGGATGTGTTTGGGTGGCGGGGGTGGGTGGGGTGGGGGTCTTCGAGTTTTTCAGAAACGACAGAAATAATTGTGAACGTAGGTAAGTGTATGTATGAGAAAGAGTGAGAGAAATAGTGAGGGGGGAAGAGAAATAGAGTGAGAGTGAGAGAGAGCACGTGTGTGTGTGTATCCCTTTATTTGTATGCTTCTTCCTCATCCCCACTCTCTCTTTCTCTCCCTTTCTTCACCCCCCCCCCCCCCTCCACACACATACTACCTACCCGCACACACACCTTTTTCAACCAACTATCTCCCACTCATGGCGCTATGTGGTGTTTTAGTTTTTGTGTTTTGTACCTTCAGCAACGCTGAAAGATACCCAAATTGCCTGACAGGTCCAACCTGGGCTGACAGACACTACATTTCAGAGGTAGAAAGGGGGCGTCGATGGCCGAGCGGTAGTGCGCCCGCCTACAGATAGGAAGGTCCCGGGTTCGAATCCGGGTAGGATCCCGGGATTTTTTCGGAGTTTTTATGGTTTCAACCCCCGTCCTATCGGAGATGGACGTAAAATTCTGAGGTCCCGCCTCGTAAATGACCTTATAGAGTTGCATGGGGCGTTAAACCAAAAACCAACCAACCAACCAGAGGTAGAAAGAAGAAGATACTCGAATGAATTGTTGAAATCTTGCCTACATGTGTTACAAAATCCTGAGTCTATTTGAGTAAGCCAAAGAACTCAACCACTACATACTTTACACAAGTCTTCTTTATCTCTGTATCTCTTTCTCTCATTCTTACTCTGTCTCTTTCTAGTACTTGAAACTGCTGGGATTTTCTAAAGAAAACAAACAATGGGATTCTATCGATATCTTTTATTCAAACTAAAGTTTCGATTCGAATTTCGTTCTGCCCAAATCTGAAATGGGATATGTGTCATAAAATGAAGACTAGAAAATTTCTGGGACCTGTTTCAAATTGAACTATTCCCTTCAGCATCAAATGGGATTAACGAACTATTCACCCTAACATGACAAAAGACAGCCCTGATTCGCAAGTCCTTTAGTACTTGATGAGAAACTACTCAGCAGTAACTGGAAAAGGACAGACGATTGTCAAAACGCACTCACCCTCTCCCTTTTTTCCGTCCTCCTCAACTGTTACTATCATTTTCTTTCCTACAAAAAGGTCAGAGTTATTACATTTTTCACAAAGGAATGGGAAAAATATTACAAAGGAAATCCATTACTTCGTTTCTAGCACCTTTTGTTCCGTTTTGGGTCCATAAAATTGAGGATGAAATGCGTCAATTTTCTGTCAAGGCGATTATTTTTTCTGGGGCTCCAATTGTCTCGTGAAAATGGCAAGGATTAAATCAAATTGAGGCGGTGGATTTGTAGTTGGGCGTTGTATGATGGATAGTGTAGGGGCGCACACGTGTTTTTCGAATATCATGTGATGTAGAGATGGCGGTTTCTAATCAAGGAGGGGTAAATATAAAGAGGAAAGGGGCCAATATTTCTAATGTCAGGAAATGTAGAGACAGCGGTACCTAATCAAGGAGGGGTAAATATAAAGAGGACAGGGGCTAATGCTTCTAATGTCAGGAAATGCAGAGACAATGGTTTCTAATCAAGGAGGGGTAAATATAAAGAGGACAGGGGCTAATACTTCTAATGTCAGGAAATGCAGAGACAGCGGTACCTAATCAAGGAGGGGTAAATATAAAGAAGAGAGGGGGCAATACTTCAATGAAGTAGTATGAAGACCGGTTGGGGTATCTAATCATAGAGGGGTAAGTGTAAACAAGAGAGGTTGGTTGGTTGGTTGGTTGGTTGGTTGGTAATTGGTATGTTTTACGGCTCCATCGACTCTATAAAGTCGTTCAGGCGCCGAAGAAAGGAGGGCTAATACTTCTAATGTCATAAAATGTTGAAACAGCGGTACCTCACCAAAGAGGGGTAAGTGTAAAGAAGAAAGGGTAGTACTTCTATGTAATATTATGAAGACAGTGGTAGGTATAAAGAGGAAAGAGATAGGATATAGATAGAGCGGAAAGAAGACGAGGAAGAGGTCAACAGTGAGAAGATGATGATTAGCAGAGGAATGGAGAGAACATGAGCATGTGATGTTTATTTGTTTTTGTCCAGTGTCCTGATTTGGTGCCTCTTTTGTCAGTGTAGAAAGTGATTCTATAAGATCTCTATGTTAGTCCAACTCAGTCAAAATATGTCGGTTGATGAAAATACACAAATAAAATCTTTAAAAAAGAATCAGTTTAAGTTATTATATTGCGCAACCAAAGTAACTCAAAATAGCAGGGCCGCATTTTTGTATCTCTTCCTGTCCTTAGAATCTGCAACAGGAGGAAAAGGGTGAAATATGTTCTAATCTCCCAAATCGATGGTAAGATTCCGACCCATAAGGCCTGAGGTTTTTGTACATTATCGAAATTGAGATTTTGACATTTCCAGATACTTCAATTAATCTGTTTTGCAAATATATCATACTGGTGAAAATATTGAAGCAGGCTTACTCACGGTTTTTTTTAATAGAAAATTAGAGCCATCTGAAGGTATGAAGAAAAAAAATTGATTTACAATTTTGTTTGCAATATTTCTCTTTTCATAGAAAAAAAAAAGGTGTATAGGAAAGGGGAGGGGGGGGGGGTATAATGATAATGTAATAATGCCCGGATCTCCGTCTCTTTTTATTGCTTCAACGATTTTCCAAAAAGATGGGCAAAATAATGGCGTACTTCAGCTTGTTTGGGTGTTTGCTGGGCTTAAAGACTAGTTATGTTATATTCCTTTCAGGCCCCATGTTATATTCCTTTCAGGCCCCATGTAACACTGTGAGATCATTTAAAAAGCGACGTACTTCGACCTTCCAGGGCAAACTGAGCCTGAGGGGGATACAACATCCCAGCAGAGACAATGAGACGCCTGTCGAACGTGGGGATCGAACTTTTACCCTCTGCGTAGTAGGCAAAAAAGCCTAAGCGTTACACCACAGACGGATTACATCGTTAACAATGTTGCGTTGACAAGTTGATATACTGCCCCACATCCAACATAATAAGGTGTCACACTGCCGGATTGCATCACACTGTCACAGTAAGTAAACGCTAGGCTCAACAGTCTTACAACACCAGCATCTGTGGTGTCATGGTTTGGCCCTTCGCATATCACGTGGAAGATCCTAGTTCGATCCCAGGTGCGGATGATCTCATTTTTCTGCTGGTATAATATATACCTTTCAGCCCGGGCTGGGCCTTACAGGCAGGCTCGAAGTTGCTCGTTTCTTAAATAACCTTACGGTGTTCCAAAAGACATAAACCTGGCATCAAAGCAAGTGTAAGCATTGTACTCGTAATTCCAGGTGCCTGTCGAGACTTTCTATTCTTAAGCTTCAATCGTCCAGGGGTAGAACCAAAGGCCAAGTGGCCTGTCCACGATCTCTCGCTCTCAAAAGACGGACACTGATAAGCTTTAGGCCACCGAGGCGATTTCACAACTACCCCCCCCCCCCTCCCCAACCAATCTCCCTTTCCAAAACTCCATCTGGAAGCCTCTCGACAAGAGAGCCTGCACGAGCCCACACCTTCACCTCATTGATTTATCTGCCGTCGACTCTCGCGGGAAAGCTGAGAATTAATTCTAGATAAAGAGCCTTTTCTGCAAAAATCCGGATAAATAATGTACTTTAAAAAAAAAAGAAACAAAAAAAAAAAATTCTAATATTCTTAGAAATTCGTCAGTATAGTTATTTTTTCATTATCTACATGTTCTTTTTTTTTTTTTTAGATAAATATAAACGTAGGCCGTTTTACTTTTCATTTGGTGAGCTAAAGTTCTATTCTCGCCTAGCAAAATAGTAAAATTTGCCGATGGTACAAAAATAATGAACCTTGTGAATTATTACCATTCTATGAGAATAATGATGTCCTTTTGAGCTACAAAAACTAAAGGGTTTCAAACTTAGCAAAGCCAATTCAGTTTCCAAAAGTAAAGGAACCCCTCTCCCATCTCTAAAAAAAAACCTCACAATTTAACGTGTTAGAAAAATGTACTAAACGACGCGTCAGAACGGACCATCCTCTAATCCTAGGGGATTCATAAATATCATTTTGGAGTATTAGAACCCTTATCAACGAACGAGCAAATCGCGTGCATTGAATCAAACATTTGATGTGTAAACATCCATAAAATCTGAAAATACGCCTTAAATTCTATCCAGCTGCCTCATTGAGGACTCGATTCAATTTGTAGATGTATTATTCTCGACTCGCCTGAGCTAAAAAAAAAAATTAACGTTTAGTTTTCGTGTTTATACATTCTAATTGTAGCCGTTGGAAAGCCACTGGACGAGTTCAAATAGCTCTTTATGAATAAACATTGATAAAGAACGTTCTGAGTCAGGCTGTCAAGGCGAGGGACGGGGCATCTCTGCCAGCGTCTGTGGTGTAATAGTTGCACTCTTCGCCAATTGTGAGGAAGACCTAAATTCGGTTCCACGTGAGGACGACAGGCAGTGACAAAGTACCTCGTCTTTGAAATTACCTTACAGTGTTGCAAAGAGAAGTAAAACTAATGACCAAACCAAACCAAAAGGATATTTCTTTATATAATTGTTGCAACGATATCTTCCTTTTTCTTCACACTCAGCCCTGGTATTTCCCATTACTTTGGTCTGGCTATCGCAATAAATCTTAGGGTTAATAACCATTGACCAGCAGCGACATATTGCCTATTGATCTCCCTATGGTATTCAGCGGTATCTTACGAGACTATGCTCTACCCAAGGGGAAAGCATCGTCGAAGAAAGTAGCTCGTCACTAAGAATTGTTTCGAGAATCTGTGTTTCAAGACAGAACAGTGGGGGATTTACAAGTACTTTCCAGAGTAAAAAGAAGAACATCGTCCTCATTTCCCTGTCAATTATTTTAATTTCGTTCCCCTCTGTTCATCTAACCCTAAATATCTTCTACAAAGACCAATTAAACACATCTACCTGGACTTTGTGGTCAAATACCCCCCCTAAAAAAACAACCACACACTCACACACGCACAGACACACGCACAATACACACACACACACTCCACCGGCGTGTGTGGTGTAGTGATTGTTGTCTTTCACACGGAGGAGTTTGACACCACATGAAGAGAGCACCTCGTCTTTCTACTGGAATTACCGAGACGACCCGTCTCTCAAATGACTTTACAGTGTTGCAAGGGACCTAAAAGTAATAATCAAACCAAACACACACTCCTTTCAGGCTAGTGGGAATGACCTTCCGGTGCGTAAATAGCCTTGATTGACTATGGTGCCTTAAATAAGACTCAATTACATCAGTCGTGTTCCTGCGATGCTCCATTACAATGTGCAGGGACAATAAAAGTTTGGCAAGTTTAGAATAATAATCCCTTTGAGAATGCCAAATCACACAATTCTAATATCGGTTTTTAATATTTAAAAAAAATTAAAAAATTTAAAGTAAAGGAACGAATAGATAGTGTGCAGAAAAAGTGGAAAGACATAGAATGATGTTAAGAAGCTATCCAGGAAAGGAAAGTTTGGAAAATGTCTGTTGTCTATACACTGCTATGAAGATTACTTAGCAACGCACTGCGGGAAAGGCCTACTGTTGGCAATGAGCACAGTTTCACAAATCTAAGACTGAAATTATGCATTCTTGGGCAAAAATCAAGCTGGCCACCACAATACGATCAATGAAGAAGAACGAATATCCATGTATTTCCATAAGTTGAGCCCCCATAAAAGACAAGAGGGACAGAAGCATGCATAAATATTGAGCCTTTATGACACTGGTCAGATATGATACTTAGAGATCGACAATTTGTCTAGCTTAGAAACGACTCCTGTTCCCCCAAAAGCTTTAGAATATTCACTGCAGTCACTTGTTGAAAATATAAGCTTCCAGTCGCCTCTTTCTGTGTTAATATTGTTGAAAGTTACCTCAGAGTCGAGGCTGAGAGACAGGAATTAGACAACCATGAGAAACAATTGAGAGCGATCAAAGTGCAAATTCCACATGAAGAAAGTATTTTTTTTCTTCCGTGACATCTACTATTGGTGCTGCATACACTTATTTCATGCAGTTTTTTATTTACAAGACGGGTGTGGAAAATTGTTCCACGCCGTTCAGCTATAATATTTGCCGAGATTGCTTTATTCACCGGAAGATCGTGGCTCTGACTCTGCTCTTGGAAGTTCGACACATCCAAGCTAAAACATTAAAACGGACGTGAAATAAATATTAGTTAGTTATGAACCATCAACCAAGCAGCACTTGCAGTTAGCACAATGTAACGCTCTTCATCAATCGTGTCTGATAAGAGTAAGAGCATTATTTTGAGCATACGGATCTCTCACTAATATCCTCATGAGCTCTAAAATCATTAATTAATTAGCTAAAAACTAGTGGATAAAATTATTGATTTGATTCAATTGGTGTGTTTTTTGGTAAAGAAAACAGAATAACCACTTCTTTCCGAATGAAAGATTTTATATATTGCTTAGTTTGGTTTGGTTACCAGTTTTACGTCCCCTGCAACACTGTAAGGTTATTTAATAGACAGGCTTCTTCGACCCTGAATGTCAGGGCCAACCCGGGCTGAGAGGGAAGAATTCCAAGCAGAAAAAAGTAGATCGTCCACGGCCGTCACAAATTGTGATGTCAAGTGTTGGGCAACTAGTACACAAAGATTTTAAAAATGTATACGTTACGTTTTTAGATGTCATATGAGGCGGACTGCTTTTGATTTGCATATCATAACTTTTTAGAGATTTTAGCAGGAGAATTTTACAGGCACATAGAAAGTCGGTCTTATAAGAAAGTGTTGGGCACATCGAGAAGCGTAATTTGGCAGGGAGCACACTGATCTCATGTTATTCTTTCATGTGTTGTTATTATTTCACCGTGGAAAGAGATGGTTCATGTGGTGTTATTATTTCACCGTGGAAAGAGGTGGTAGAGGTGTTTCGTTGTGAAATGTTATTACCGGGTTATTATAATATTGTTAAGAATGCAAAAAAATACATCATACTTTTACCATTACAAAGGAAATGGCGCAATTTTGTTTCAACACGCCTTTTTCCAAGAAGGCGGAGCACGCTGCCTACAATTCAAAAGACGCATTTCAGTTTCACCATCATAAGAAAGATCCAAGCTTTTTGTTTAAAACAACAGGTATTTCAAAAGACATTCTCTGTTGTTTTTTTCCTAGTAGTCTGGGGCATTGTGTTTCCTGAGATCAACCCAATCTGACCTGGAGCATGGTTATATTTATAATAGATATTTCTCCATATCATATATTATATAATAATGTACACAATGTTTTATTCAGAGCCTTTGCTTAGAAACTAGGTTGACATGTTTCGATTTGACGATTTTTTTTCGAAATCGGTTCGGTATCGGAAAGTCTTGGTACCGGCGCGGTGGTGTAATGGTTAGGCGCTTCGCCTGTCACGCAGAGGACGTGAGTTCGAGGCCCGCGTGGGGCA
>JAUKPP010098447.1:0-15740 GCA_032273245.1 Phyllaplysia taylori
TTCAAACAAATCACTTTGTCACAGTAAAGATCTAAGCGCCATTAACATGAATAGCTAAAAAAGTCAAAACCGCAATTCTGACCTTTACGTCACTTTGTCATGGAAGCGACGAATTAACACTGGAGCTCGTCAACACTTCTTTGCAGTAAGGGTCACGGACAGATGGAACGGACTCCCAGACGAGGTCGTGACTGCAACGTCACTCAACTATTTTAAAATCAGACTAGACGTGTTGTGGTGCCAGTACATAAATCAATATTAAATTGAGCCAGGGAGATCACAAACAAAAAGGAAAGACTCAACAAGATCAGGCAAAAGGTCAAAAGGCCTAACAAAGCCCGGATATCATCATAACAAAACAATGTCAAATCATGAATGAATTAACAAATTCAAATAGGCATACATACATTATCACTACATGACATGGAATGCAGTCTCACTCAGGGCCAGGGACAGTCACAGTGTTTAGCCAAGCTGAGGTGAGGCTGAGAATAAGAACTTGAACTTGAACTTAATAAAATTGAAGTTGATGAAGAGAGGCTTCTTCCCCAATAAATACTAAACCAGCGTTTTTCTACAGCCTGGTCTCTACAAATTCCAACCAGTGGACGGTGTAGGAGTAATATTAGAAAAAGAAAAAAATTAAAAGGGTAAGAATAAGAATAATAAGATTAAAAGAAGCAGCAACAACCCAAACTGCTATCGAAAATACATCTTCTCGCACGATGCGTCAACTTACAATATCAAATAAGCTTTCTTTACCTCCATTGTTGCATTGACATATAGCAATCTATACTTACTTTGACTTGCCGACCGCGCTGTCACCAAGACATATTATCTTTACACGCTCTTCCCCTTCCTCGGAAGGCTTATCGTAGTCTGGCTGACTGTTGGCGGCCATTTTGTTGCTAAAGAATGCAATGAAGGAATCATGGGTAAACAAACGGAAAATACCGATTTCTAAATATACTCCAAAATAGCTTGTTGCGTACGTCACAGATTTTTGTGTTTTTATTCCGGCGGAAGTGCTGTATCTACCTCAGACTGTTGATTGTTGATTGATGATCAATATAATGTAAACAAGCCTTTTCAGTCACTGTATGGTCGTTCAAAGTTGATTAACAGAACAGAGGTTCACATTCTTTCTCCACCTTAGATCTATACATCTAGATCTAGAATCGGATTAAACTTAAACTGTTACTGTTACAATCGAAGGACTTCCGTAACGAGCAAACAAGTCTTTTCTTCTCTCTCAACCAGCCAGCCAGTCTCCCTCTCTCTACTAAACTTAATAAACTACAACTCTACAAGACTACTCTCTTAGTCTAACTCTTTCTAATTTCTAAGAATTAGAATCTAGATCTAATCTTCTATTTCTAGAAATCTAGATCTACTAACTACTAGTACTACTTAGTCCCGTCGGTGATCTTGTACTTGTACTTGTTGTAGTTGTAGTTAGTGTTGTAGTTTCGTTCGTTAAGTTCGGGTATCGATGTCGCCTGGGTATCGAAGTAGATTGAGCTAAGGGTGAGACCAGGAGGAAACACTCATCCTAGCATTTTTATTACAATTCAGAACAATTTCAGTCTAAGTAGATGGAAATGAAAATTCTGAATTGTAACATAAAAATGATTGTAATGTTGTGTTTCCATCCAGTCTCATGCTTTGTTCACTCTTCTTCGATACCAGGATGATATCGATACCCGGACCTGACTTTAACGAACGAAACTACAAGATCACCGTCCCATCTACTACTACCAGTACCAAGCCACCAGGGGGAAGTCCTCTACCCCTAGTCCCTAGGCCATAGGCATACTGAGTATGCTACTCCTTGCCTTAGACTCAGACTCCTCTTGACTTGTCTTATAGATCTATTTATAATTCTTGCATCTATTCTTCTGTGTGAATGTAAGTTAGGCAGTTTAAGTAAGTTTAATTAGTAACATGATAAAAATAAATTGTGAATAGAAAGCCCATAAGTTGGCAGTTGAGTTATCTAGTCGATTAGAAATGAAACTCATGACTCATGACACATCATTATTGAAATTATCTGACCGAGTAGTAGTAAAAGATCAATGCAATGACAGGTAGTGACAGTAGTGTCAGTGTTAGGTAGCTTCGGGTTTCCTTCTTTCATGAAGGTTGTCACCCTTGTTTTGGCGATCGCATTGATTCCTTGGAAATATAATGTGGTGTATTAAACGTGGATGGACTTGTTGAGCAGGCAAAATTTTAGAAAAACTCCAATTCTTATACTCGTACCTAAAGCATGTAACTGACATCATGATGTTACTTGCTGACACTATGATGACTATGTTGCGCAGAGATTCTTTTCAGGCATCCCTGTGTCCCGAATTTATGTTACTATTGTTACTGTATTCTTTGCACATTCCTCAGATCTCAACCAGTCTATCAAAGAAAACTTCAACATCAGTTGTTGACTTATCATCAGACGTAGACCAGCATATAAGCAAAACGTAACAGTGTCATCATGTCAGGGTTCCTGGATAACTGCCACTGGCCGCGATGTGAATGCATTGAATTGGGAGAGAGGCGGAACTTAGTGGTGGCCATTGCATCAGGAGTTTTGGTACAGTTGCTATGTAGTTTTTTAATCCTACTCTGGCTGATAAGCAAGACGTGGTTAATAACAATCATCTCTAGAACAATTGATCAGTCGGGTTGTTTTATGTTCTGCTTACAAGCAAGTTTTAGGGGCGCTTTTTCGGTAGTTCCCACCCCAACTCTTTATATAAGAAAATATCGTCACTCCACTACCGGAAACTTCTGTTTTCTGTGATATGCGCATGCGCATGGAGGAATCAATTTAATCTGCCAGGTTGGAACAGTCAGAATAGGAATGAACGAATGAAGAGAGAGAGAAAGACATATTATTATTTGTCAGGGGGGGAGACCCCCCTGAACCCCCCACCCCACCCCTTACGATTGGTCCAGCTTTCCTTTATTCAGACTACATCGGATTTCATTATCTGACTTGAGTGGCAACCGGAAGGAAATCGGCAATGTAAACATAAACACAGCGAACTCATCGTTGCGGTGGGAACTACCGAAAAAGCGCTGTTTTAGGATCATAATCATCATTAGTTTTGCTGCAACATAATTTTTAGCGTATTCTCAAATTCAATCTTTCCTTCCTTTACTTTCACTCTCTTCGACATTTCCTCTCTTCCAACATCTCTTTTCATCTTCTTCACTAGTCTAATTTTATTCTCTAAATAAGAATTTTTTTTATGCTTTGTTTACTGGGTAAACAGTATTTGACTAGGATTGTTAAACAATGTTGTGAAATTAAGCTTCTTCTCGAGGGTTAGTGATGAAAACTACAATTAAAGGCTACCATTCTCTCCGTTCGCCATCAAACATGTTTTGTCAATTGTAGCCCTCACACTAGGAAAGTCCTGTCGTTCATGAATTATGAATATTAGTACCTTTATCGCAACATGACATTTACCTTTCAAACCATAGAAATGCAGTAAATATACTCTTAAAAGGTTATTTTTGGAGATGTTTTTCTGTACCAAATGTGCAAAACAGACATAATACCTTCTACCTGCCTGCAGTCCCTATCTCTTGGTGTTGGTTGTTTCGTAGTAGTTAAGCTACTAAACTTGTAATTATAAGGTTAGGTTGGAATGGATACAGAGCTATAGACAGTGACAGATCTTGTCAGTATACTGTTAGTGTTTGAGAACTTGGAACTTGTAAAATAGCAGATTGGACTGTATGTTTCCAAGGAAGTTGAGAAAGTTTCTGAATTACTTTGGTAATAATAGGTTGTACAGCGCATAGAGCCTGCTTTTTAGGGGGAGGGGGGGGGGGTAGAAATGCGATGTATGAAATCTATTGAGTCTGTAGAAAGCCCGTAAGTGATATTATTACTATCTTTGTTGTCAGTTTTTCACCGGCTGGTGGATTATGATTGATGCTGCAGCGCTGTACCCGGACAATGACCAGTTCAATCACGCCTATCAAACGCCAGGGGTGGTGATCACTGTGGCATTTTTTATGTAAGTTGGATATATATGTAAATTTTTGGTGATGCTGAGTACATACATACCTGTCATTAACCACTTAGGTTTCTTCTTTCAATTGTTCACTCTGCAAGTGATACCTTATTTTTATGATTCAAAATTTCAGTTGGCGCACATGTTTTCTGATGTTCAAAATTTCAAATCAGAGCGAATGTACTGAGTTTTGAACATAGTGCTATTCATGTCTCTGGCAATGTATTAAATCGAGGGATCCAGTAGAAAGCCCATAATTAATATCATAGGCTTCTAAATTGGTTCTGTATCAGGTGCTCCTTTACTTGGGTGGAAAGAGAGTAGAAAGGAGTAAAATCTGAAGTGTACCTATGCAGCAGGATGGAAACTTTAGCAGTATTGGATGGAAAATGGACTATCATTATATTTGGACAAAAACGCCTGGCTCCTCCCCTCAAGAGGGGGAGCGAACCACTAGACACATATCCAGCACTATATCATATTCTATAGTATCTCAAGTCTTCCAATTAGTGTGGCAGTTCACAATTTAGTGAGTGCATGGACTTATATCTGTGATGTAATGGTTAGACCCTTTCCCTGTCTTGCAGAAGAAGTAAATTGGAGCCCAAAGTTATTAAATTTGTTCGATCGAAATATATATATACATCTCTGTGTTCCTCCTGGGACAGTGTCCCTCTCAGTCTAGTTTGGCCCTGATGGGCAGGATTTAAGTGGCCTGTCTCTCATAACTTGTTGACTCAAGGTCCATGCGATACTTCAAGAGTACGAAGCTGTAGACTGTTGAAACTGCTATGCTCTTCACTGCCTGTCATTAAAATTAGTTGATAAATGGCTTCTCAATGTCTGTGAGTTTTACTTTGGATTACAAGGTGTGTGTAAATGAAAATATTGAAATATTCCTAACATGGATGGGAGCAGATACTTATTCTGCTGCAGATTTGGATTATAAAGGAGTTGACTTTTGTATGTGTTTGCTTAGAGGATAGCTTTCATATGGTTCAGAGAAGAGTGTGCCTGGGCATAGCAGCACACAATAGGGCTGAATTTAGGTTTGAGCTGAACATTTCAAGGGTTTGTTTTAAAGAGATATTAATTTACTGGGGGGGGGGGGGGGGGGGGGGTTTTGGGGCCAAACCCTTTTTTTTTAAAAATTACCTGAAGTGTGCTGGGACTACAAAACAGTTTGAAATTAGCCTTAGTTAATTAGGCCTTGGGTCAATAATAAGTGTTAGACGATCTTACAGTGTTGCAAGAGATGTTAAGCTTAAAACCAAATCAAAACAATTTGTCTCTTACTGTGGTACTCAACCATGCACTTTAGAACGTGAATGACATCATAAAGACATGAAATTTTTTCTGTTTCCAATGTAGAGTCAGATGGCACTCGTAACAATCTTCATTATTCAACACTGAGTGAGTGCTGGGTTATCACCGAACATGCGTTACTTCTCCTCCCACCCCCGTGGATTGTAATTATTTGCTGAGGGAATCTTCATGCACATGTTGTATAGAAGAGCTGGGTTTTTTCTTCTTTTTTTTTCAGGATCAACTCTGTGTCAAATGGGCAAATCAGAGGAGATGCGTACACCACAGGGTGTATTGGCCAAACTGGTATGTGTATGCTATAGATTTATACTTATCACACCAGCTTGACTCCGTGTTCCACACTGATTACATAGCCTTGAAGACAATGAGTTTGGTGTGTTGTATAATTGGGGAACTTTTTTTAATAAAGATGTGCTGGCGACCACAGTAATACTTTAGTAAAGGGGATATTTCTGTTTCATAAGTTGCACATTGCAAGTGTTTATGTTGTAAATTTCGTGTGTAGAAAATGTTAGATATGATGCCTGTGATGTAATGGTTAGGCTCTTTGCTTATCATGCAGAGGACCCAAGTTCAATCCCACGTGTGGACAATCTTGTTATTTTTTTGCTGAAGTTCATCCCACTCTGCCAGGACCGGCCCTGGCAAGCAAGTTCAAAGTAGATGTTTTTACTTTTGATGATAAAGTATGAAAATGGACATGAGTCATTAGAATTGTTGGAATACAATATATGATATGATGTAGAAATTTGCCTGGCAAAGATCAACATAAACACTTGAAAGAAATCGGAAACTGAGCGTAGGCCTTTTATTTCAGAAGGATTGTCATGCATAATATCAGACTTTGCCTTTTTCAATATTTTACTTGTCATTGAAAAAGTGCTATATTTATATATCTATTTTTTGTAAGGTTGATAGAATGAGGTAACACTTTGATGAAAATGCTTCCTTGTTAAGGAAAGAGAAGAAAGTGTATAGGTCTACTTCCTTTTGGATCAGACAGATTTGGAAAGAAATCTGAAACCATGTTTTGCAGTGGCTGTTTGCATCAAGCTAGGCGCAAGACCTTACGAGTGCATGGAACGCTACACTTAAGTGTTAACTTTTTTTTCGGATACACGAAACACTTGTATCTACACTGGGCGCAAATCTCCCTACACCCGATGTAAGTCACTGAAAAACTTATTTTTACAACAAGACTTAGACCGTGCGTAGCCGCCAACTTTCATGTATATCAAATATTCGTCCAAAATACACCTAGGTGTAGCTACAACCTGCTAGCCTGTACAACCTACTAAGTCTATGAGTGTTTCGTGCATGCCGCCACAGACATAACTTCTTGTCTCCCTAGGGGCCAGAGTCTGGTTGTTTCTTGGCTTTCTCTTGGCTTTTGGAGCTCTCATCGCAGCCAGCTGGATCTTGTTTGGCTTTTACGTAGTTGAATGTAAGTATTGATTATTTTTATGTTATATTGAAAGTAAATATTGATTGTAATCCTTGAACTGAGTTGCTACAAATTTGCTGGATTTTCGTTGGTCAGTTAGCGTTCAGTTAGCGTTATTTTCTGGTTAGCCTACCTGTCTTTATCCATTCATACATATTTAAAGAAAGTCATGCAATCCATTCCTCTTTTTTAACCTTTTTTCCATTTTTCCTCCTTCCTGAACTTCACCCTTCTAGTGTGAATATTTTACCTTTTTATTTAACCTATGCCTATGCTGGCCAAATTTGCAATAGGAACTCCATTTTTAAAATTCTTATTTTTCTTGTCTTTCTCTTTCTCACTCCTGGCACCATCAAGAGGCTAAAACAGCCAAAAAAATGCTGGTGCCTCTTGAAGCAACTAACTTTAAATTAACTAACTAACTCCAGGCTCGATCAAAATTTATAAATACGGCTTTGCCCTCTCTCTTTCTGGATGTGTGCTGAAGCTTTGTATTTTTCTCCCTGTCCTGGTGCTGGTAAGATCTTTAATTCAGAGTTTGCTTTCTTCCCTATATCTTTTTCTATCCAATAAGTTATTGTTGGTACTTTGTTGTTGATGTGTACAGCTAACTGTGCTGCATCAGTGTTGTGCTATGTTCCAGTTTGTCTTTTTTTCCTACATTGTGGGAAGTTTTTATATAAAGTTGTGTCGTGCCTGTTCATCTGTGGTGTCTCCGGATAGACTGATCCTCTTCACTTCATAATCTCGGTGTTTTCTCTTCACAGACGTTCAGCCCGACTGGCCAGGAATTGCTGTCTTCCTCCAGAATGCCCTCATTTTCTTCAGGTTAGTTATCAGTCTAGGCTCTGGATCTAGTTGGTAGGTCTACAGTCAGTCCATGTTACACTCCTTCAATGTCATATAATATGATGTAATTGTTAGATTTAGTTTGGTTTTGGCTTAACATCTCTTGCAACACTGTCAGGTCATTTAAGAGATTGGCTTCTTCGACCCTGCCTTTTCGGGGTCACCCAGGCTGAGAGGGAAAAATCCCAGCAGAAAAACAAGACCGTCCGAACATGGGATCAAACTTGGGTCTTTTGCGTGATAGGCAAAGAGCCTAACCATTACAACACAGACGCTGATGTGTAATGGTTAGCTTTTCACCCATCATGCAGAAGACAGAAAATCAATCTTAATGTTTGGAGCAACATCTCCATCTCTCTGCTGGGAGACTGGGTCTTTCTCAGCCTGAGTTGGCCCTGACAAGCAGGGTCAATGTATCTCGCCTCTAAAAATGGCCATACCGTGTTACAAGGCACATGAAACTAAAAACCAAACCAAATCAACGATACTCCCTTTTTCGAACACCTTTCCTAACCCCCAGTACCTCCCGCCTGCAGGTTTTGCTTGTGCACAAAAAAGACTTACGGTATTGTACAAAACAATTGCCTCCTGCAATCGACCTAGCTCTTATTGCAAGGAGGGGAAGTGCTAGAGGCAGATTTGCTAATGGTGGGCATGCTAGGAGTAGATACCGTTGGGGTGGATGTGCTAGGGGTAGATATGCCAGGGTGGATTTGTTAGGGGCGGATATGCTTGGGGTGGATGAGTTAGGGGGCGGATGTGCTAAGGATATATGCCTTGCGTTCTGTCCAAATGATTGGTTAGTAATAATAATAATAATGGTATTTGTATAGCGCCTTCCTTAAGCATTTCAAGCTCAAGGCAATATGCGACTTACAACTGATTGACTTACAATTCATTTGGATTGGTTGCACAACATAGTAGAACCCGCATAAGTAGACATTGCTGGCACTATTGAAATCGTGTCGAGGAAAGAGAAAGTCGACTTTAGGCATGTCGATGTGGTAAATAAAGAAAAGGTTGGGATATAGGCTAACTTAAGCAAAATGTTGAGTTAACAAATGTTGAGATATGCGGGATTTTCTGTGGTATATCCTAGAGCTTGAGAGAAATTACCTTGAGAGTCAAGTACGGGGTCAGGTACAGGGTAATCATCACGGTTAGTTTGTCTTTTGCTTTGTTTATGAAGATTTAGCATTTTTGTAACTCTGTAATGTTTTGGTTGTAGCATCTCTGTTAGCTCTAAAGTTATATTGCGACCTGGAGAGTATATCGTTTGTGACCAATCTTAACTTGTTCTCCTCAGTGCTTTCCTGTTCAAGTTTGGCCGCACAGAGGACCTGTGGCAATAAGTGCTTTGCTGCAAGCCTCGGGTCATGTGATGTCCAAATGATGGCTTGCTATGATGTCAATTCACATTGGTCTTCGCTGCAATAGTGTGGAGGTCACAAGAAGTCATATCAAGAGGTTGACAAACTGGAACATCTGAGGCAACAGGAGGGAGGGCACAATCTCTACAGGGAAAGGCTCAGATTTGT
Source organism: Phyllaplysia taylori (assembly GCA_032273245.1). Lineage (NCBI taxonomy): Eukaryota > Metazoa > Mollusca > Gastropoda > Aplysiida > Aplysiidae > Phyllaplysia > Phyllaplysia taylori. Next base: position 9,183 of record JAUKPP010098447.1, read on the forward strand.
AGATTTCCTGATTCTGCTTGGGATAACTTTGTTTGTCAGATTGCCAAGCTTGTTCTGAGGAAATTTATTGTTTTTAACAGATGAGGATATTCTTAAATTAAGGCGTCCATTTCCATGGTTATTTTGTTGGTGCATCATCAGTTGAGGCTGCCTTCTTGGACAGTGCAGCTTATATTAAAAGGCAAGTGTGCTTAGAGAAAGTCTTAATTTTTCTACCATGGTAATCAAAATGCCTTTATTTTGTGACTTGTGAAATCTGTGTGTTGCTGACACATATGATGTGCACGCAGCTCCGACTGTGATCTTATGTAGGCCTATGAGCTCCTCTGGATCATTCTGTGTTTTTACTGAAATTTTCATTGATATTTTTTAAGGTTGACCATTATAAAGGCCTATGTGAGCTGTTTGAGCATCCAACAATGCTATTTTCATAAAGCCCTTTGGGGTTCATAAATGCAATTGTAACGGTTATCTTTTTTTTTTCAGTTGTGCTTACAATTTTAGTTTTGATTCATTTTTCAATGGTAAATGTTTACATTTTATGTCTTTCAATAATTTTTATCATTGAGAAGAAACTGTTTGAGAGTGTAGTGTTTGCGTTTGTGTTTGTGAGAATGTATTAGTATTATCCATATCCTAGAGTGATGAAGATTCTCATAAACCAGTAATATTGTTCTGCCTTTGTGCCCAGTGTTTACTTTGCTTCACATTCTTTGGCGGGCAACTGTGGTGTAATGGTTAGGCTCTTTGCCTCTCATGTTGAAGAGGAGATCAGAGTCCCATGTGGGGAAGTTTCTTATCCAAAATTCTTCTGTTTTTTGCAGGGACGTAGTGTCCCTTTCAGCTGGGGCTTGACTCGTAGGCAGGATCAAAGTAGCCCACTTTTGTTTTACAAGGGTAGTAAAACTGAAAACAGTTGAGCTTGCAAAAATTTAAGAGAGATTTAGTCTCTAGCTCTCACTTTTGATCTAACACTCTATAGTCACACTACCAAAAGGACGAAGAGCCCTATTGGCCACACGTAGGCAGCTGTGCTGTGACGTGAATGGTCTTGATACATATCCCAGGGTGGCAGCTCGACTATCATAACTTTATTTTTCCAACCTTGGAGGAGAGGGAAAAAAACTGATTTTCTTCTACAATATTAATCAAGATACAATATTATGGAATTTGACCAACTCCTTTTTGTATAAATAAATTTCCAGACTCTGGGGCTTTAACAGGATACACACTCCTTGCCAGTGCCTTGCAATATGAAAAATAATTATTTTTGCCAAAGATAGAGGTGCGATAGTTGAGCATTATGGGCTGTTCTTACAAATTTCCCCCCTGACAAAAGGTGACTCGAACTTATCAGAATTAAAAATATTCTGACTTCTACAAGGGCTTACAAAATAAATCTTCACCCATTGCAAAAGAAGGATTGATGAATGCCTAATTTTATTGTGTCGCGACAATATGTATGCCCCAAGTGACTGGATGGGTGAATTTGGGTACTGTAACTACAAAGTGTTAACCACCGAAGCACAAGTCAGCTGTCTTCTGGCATTTTGATCTTGACAGTGCTGCTGTTTTGTTGGTCCACCTACTTTTGTATCCTTGAGGTTAATCAAATCTATGTTATTTATCTTTTTACGGCTGACATTTTGATTGGGTCACCCTTTCTGTGTCTGTTTAAAGTGGAGTCTGCTTAATGTGACCTCGATAAATGATACAGTCCGGTTAGCAGAGTCGTATTTAAAGGTTTTGGACATTTCTTTTGTATTTCCTTGTTTTGGCATCTCACTTAGCATGGCATTTGACTCATGGATGTCATAACCAAAATATCTTGGAACCGGCACTTATCATGCCTCTGAGACAACACTGTCTGAGTGAATCTGAACCCAGTGTTGCAACCACCAATAGATCCTTACCTTGCCACAACTCTTAAGCACTTCTGGCATGGCATAAATCATAGCCCAAGCTGTTTGCTCTAGTCTATGCCACTAGATTCAACTTGCATCATAGAAGCAAATGTTCTCATTTTGCTGGGCAGTGCATGGTCTAAAGGTTCCATTCATTGCCGTTTACTTTGATTAACAATACCAATAGAGAACGTTACTTTTTGTACATCAGTATCATTCTAGTTACGGGCACATGCTGCCTCATTGTTTAACCTATTACATACACCCTAAACCTAGACTCTCTACAACTACGTGATTGCTGTCGTACACCGACACAAAGCTGTATGTGTGTGTTGACTGCATCACATTACTGATAAAATCATGCTCAATAACTTCCAACTACTGGCAAGGTATACTAAAAGTCTATACAATACCTGCAATACACCATACCTTTGGTCTTTGCCCCTGATCTCAGAAAACACGGCCCTCACTTAACATACAGTAGAACCCGCGTATCTTGATGTCTGTTAATTTGACATTCAGCTAAAGTCGACACGGTTTGGAATTCCCAACTTTTTCTTTATTTACTGCATCGACATTCCTTAAGTCATCTTTCTCTTTACTTGACGTGATTTCAAAAGTTCCAGCCGTGTTGACTTATGTGGGTTCTACTGTAACTAAAGTTCTGTGTCCTCTGCGATGTCACATTGAGCAGACTCCAAGATACAACAAGTGGAGATTCTCGTAAACTGATCCATGTATTTCCTCTGTTTTGTCTGTTGTATTGTCTGCACTGGCAAGGATGGAGAAATCATCACTGCTTTGGTTATTAGAACTGTGTGTACTCATTCAAATGTAAGTGTCATTGGCATGCTGTTATAAAGTTCTATGCCTATTAAACAAATTTTGTTAGGGTAAATAATAAAACTTGCACTTTGCTTCACTCAGAGTGCTGCATGCTTTGTATATGAGCATAACTATTGCCTTTGCTTATTTCTTTTATTGATTGTATGAAACACGTGGAGGATAAAAGACCGGTAAGAACAAAAAATCTTTGAACAGCAAGCCAGCGATGTGGAGAAGACGAAATGCGGGCATTCTATAATATGCTTGTGTGCTGAGTAATCGAAAAAAGTGCAATGCTGGACTTGAGTAGGGTCAAATAAGGACACATTTTTATATAAATAAGTACTGTACAGAATTAAATCTGACTGTGTTATGAGTGATGAAACAATGGATGATAACAAATAGAAGATGGGCCAGCAGAGAACGGGCTAGAGACTGAGTGGGCTGTGTCTCTGGGTCCAGTTTTGGTTGGTCTTGTACTGGAGTGGAACCTACTTTTCTTTCCTATTAACTCACATAAAGATAAAAAGCTTTTCATTTCCCACCTCCCCTACCCTTTTTCTTTCATTTATCCGGTAATTAACTTTATGGTTTTGGCAAATTATAAACAAACAAGTAGGCTATTGTTTTAGGATTTAATCATCACTCCACTTAATTGCACACATTGTGGCAGAAAGAGCTCAGAAATCGCTTGCTTGACATGCTCAAGCTGTTATGGCTATAACATTTGAATGCACTACCCCATCATCCAATTAGTACTTGTCCCATCCATCATACTATTTGCACTTCAAACACTATTGTCTCATCTTTTACCCTTATAATTTATTATATCTCTGACTCATCTTACACAACGTTTTTTGTTTTTTGTTTTTGTGTTTGGATATATTGTAATATGTAATTCTTTCTCCTCCTTTATTATCATCATAGTTTGATTGTTTTGTGTTTGATTGTGGCTTGTAAGTGATTGATAGTGTGCAAGTTATGCTTAACATGAGTTCATATTTCTTCTCAAGAACTCTCAGGAAGAAGGTGGCCACAGGGGCTAGCAGGGATGTCTGTACTGGGAAGGAAGACGCTGTTGTAACCTACTATGATTTGTACACACTTTAATAAATCTGTATGATTTGTTCTCACAACTTCTGATATATCTGTACTCTGTGTTGTCTCTCTATGGATTGTTCAATAAATGAGAAAGGAAGGACAATTTCTCCCAACTGAACTTTGTTGGTTGTTCAGTCTGTTAACCATGTGTGTGTTTCTCTGTCTGTCTGTGGACCAAGTGTTTCTATCTCTCTACCATAAGTCTTGTTCTCTGTCAGTGAACCATATATATGTTTTGTCTGCAGTACCGGCATAAACAAATAATTAAAAAAAACCCTGCAAATTTGCTGTCAAATTTATGATCATTTAGTTTCATTCGGTGCATAGTTTTCTATAGAAATAAGATAAAGAACATGAGGTCATAATACTTACAAATTAATTTCGTACAGGCTTCAAATTCCATTGTAGGAAAAAGACAGCTATAGCTAAAAACACTGAATTTACAGACGCATTGTAAGTTACGAAGGTAGCAAAGTACCACCCTGCTGCAACAGTCAAAATTTGGGCTGTTGATCTCATGAAGTGCCTTTAGCCCTGACTCCCCTGTCTTTTCGCCTCTTTTTACATGGTATAAAGATTGTCTGACTCAAAATGGTCACAAGAGGTCACACTGGATTGGTCATGACCCCCCACTAACAAAACCTCCAGCGGGTGATTAGCGGGAGCTCTGGCGGGACTTAATCCTCCTCCTTTTTTTCTATGTGTAGCTTAATTATTGTCCCAATCTATTTCCTGGCGCTGAAATGGCCTTACAGTGTCGATAGCGCCGTAGAACCTCAACGAAAAAGCAAACAGCGAAACCCATCGTTTTCCCCAAGAACCGAACGATCTTATCAAGGCCGTGGGGCCTTTTTTCTAGTCAGGTATTTTATTTTACACTAAATCACACCTCTGCTAGCCTCTCACCACACTCTGAAAGTCTTTGGAAAGAATTCGCTGCTTCTTTTGCAAAGATGCGAATACTTCACTATAATCTTTGTACTATTTGCCCTTATGCAAAGCAGCAAACGAATTGATGTCTCCTTACAGACTCGACCCACGTGGCTTAATTTCACAAGAAGAGACTTGAATCTTTTGCAGCTTCCTTTAAAAAACAAAAAGGTGCACGTCTTTGCTACTGGCACCACTCTATGTCTATGTGTGTGTTGCGACTCTGAAATCAAACGCTCGTCAAAACTGTAAATGCGCTATGTGTATAACCTCAATTTTAATGCTGTCCTGGCGCAGTAATTTGTTATAATTAAGTTTGCCATAATGGCGTGACAATGGGTTAATACTAATATTATTAATATTAACATATTATGTATATTTATTTATTTATTTGAAAAAGGATTCATCTATGCATTTACTTATACATGTATGTACATGTATATATAATATATATATAATATACTAGTAGAGCCCACGTTGTCCGAACGTACAAAAAGTCATGAACATAACTTAATGAAATGAAAGTTTCATACCGTAATGAAAATTGAATCAGCAGTACGGAAAGAGGCAGAGAGCAATAAGGAAAGGGGGGAGGGTAAATATAAAGGAGAAAGAGGGAGAGGGAAAGAAATAGAGAGAGAGAGAGAGGAAGGGAGGGGAGAGAAAGGGAGATGGAGATAGCGGTCGGCATGCGGGTTGCAATTATTGTAGTTCTTTGACCATTTTTTGCACAGCCTTCATTTTCATTAAATGTTCATAAGTTTTTGTACGTTTCAGTTCTCGGTACTCCTCTCCGCTTTTACTCTTTCTGGTGGTGGTTTTTCATTTCGAAACCTGGCAGAATTATACACTGCCTGTCCAAAGAGTTGCTTTTCGGTTGTTTAAATATTAGGATTATCCATTTTCAACTAATTATTTATCCAGATTCCGGGAGGCAGTTTGAAGAGTCCAGATTTTCAGGAGCATCCAGCCAAAGGTGCTGGCGCCTCTATAAACAACTAACTTTAAACTAACTCCAAACAATTTCTGTACCCAACTCTTCAAGGGAATAAAAGAGGGGAAGGTTGGCTGTGAACTTCGCATCTCGGGCTGGTGGGAAGTGGGAAGGGAACAGAAGCTTAGCGGAAATGTGATTGGCTGATGTACTTGAATGAAGTACTTTGTTGTACATGTAGTACTGTGTAGTCGGTGCCTGTCTCGACCCTCACTATCACTACCATAAATCATTGTGCATCATTCCACCCTCTCCTCCCCTCCTAATTGTTGACCAACGAAGCAAATAGACAATGAAGAAAGTTTCCCGATGTGGATTGGATAAAACTGGACGACAAAGGTTGGATAAAACTGGACCATTGTATGGACGAAGAGTTAAATTCCTACATTTGGAATACTTATTTGGATAACCATTGAGAATCCAATATTAATTGGATGATGGCTATTATTTAATTATCCAAAAACATATCTGGACAATTGGACAGGCCTACTATTTACACAATACATTTTACACTTTAGTTTTTGAAAATTGACAAGAGTAGGCCTAGAGGCCGCTGCCCGGGTAAAATTCAAAATCAATTCCTACCCAAATACTCTAGAATGATTCTCGATTCCAAAATGGCCTTAGAGTGTCAATGGAGCAATAAAACCCTATCAAAGGAAGCGTGTCGATTTGCGTGTTTCCGTCCAATAGGAGGACTAAATGCCTATATTCAAAAGGGTTTGAAAAAGTAAATTCCAACATTTTCTAGTAAGACTTTGTGATGTAGGCTACCCCCCCCCCCCCACACACACACACAAACAC
>JAUKPP010098558.1:0-15736 GCA_032273245.1 Phyllaplysia taylori
GGGGGGGCAGAAAGGGGTGGGATGGGGGGAGGGGGAGGGGGATAACAAAAGAACATGTTACAAGCTTGAATGATAATCCGCGCTTGGTTTTTGTAATTCGTAGTCACGTTCGCAATTGTCTGTTATCACCGACCGTTTCTTCTCTCAAAATATGAGCTCTCTGATGTAACTCAAATAGAACTAGATGAGGTCCGAGAAAGGGGACAAAACATGGAAATAGGACACATCGGAAAAATTGAAAAACTGGCTGAAATGAAAATAGGAGATCCTTAAATGAAGACATCATCTCATTGTATCAACTATCAAATGTTGCTAATCTGTATATTAAGACTGATACACTTTGATCGATGGTTTGATAGACAAAGCAGCAAATTAGCTAACATGTATAAGCCAAAATGCCAGCGATGAATAAAAATTAATGAAAAGGGACAAGCAATTTAATAGGTCACAAAATACATTTTGTCAAGTTTGTTCAAATCAGAAAGAAAAAGTTCGTTACCAGGCTCCAAGCAGCTAAGACCGTTGCCGTAATAAGGCGGGAGACATGCGCAGCAGAAGCCGTTGTCGTGGTCAATGCACTGGGCGTTGGCGTGGCAGGTCCTGGAGGACTGGAAACACGTCTCCTGTGGCGACTCCACGTCAAACAGGGTCACTGGGTGCAGGGACAGAGGAAGGGGAGAAAAGGGTTAAAAATGATAAAAGCATAAAATCAAGAGTGTTTAAAGACAAAAGTTTTGCAGGTTAGTCGATACTGTGATCAGCAAATTTCAAGAGGTTTTGTCTTAGACTATATTCTCGGTTAAGACTTAAGTGTGAGTACTAAACATTAATACACGTATCAGTTTATTTCTGCTATAAAGAAAAATTCGACGACATTAAATCTCAATTTTTTTGACAAACTGAGCTCATCCCCCCTCCCCACCACACACTGTCCTTCTCCACGAAAAAGGCGTATTCGCCTTCCTATCCCCTTCCCACTCCTCTAGAAGGCAAAATGGAAAAAATATTCTGAAAAAGTCGAATACGAGTATGACTTTCTCCATCTTAGATTTGTGACTTCAACATGGAGACGGAATGGGCTCTCTTCAGAAAGAGTGAATCAAAACTACGTAAGTAACCCCTGACAGCCTTTTTTTACTCCATTATGCAACTTCTATACAAATTCTGTGAGAGTTCTGGGCTTATCTGCATTAATTGCTCGTTAAGTGACCTTTACCTTCAGCAGTGTTTAGGTCAGCTGACCTGACGTTCTTGGCCCCTGTGTTTCCGATCTGGTACATCCACACACCTGGCACATTCACGTTGGAACCGCTGGGGGCAAACGTAGGAGTTGTCAATGAGATTTCTTGAAATGTAATTACCCATAGGTAGATATTTTTATATGCTTTACAGTCTTGCAATGCACACAACAATATAAAGATGAAATAACTAAAAAGGAAAGAACATGCATGTAAAGAAATGCATTTCTGAATCCGTGAAAGATGGCGTAGAGAGGTTTAAAGATTTAATGGGCCTCTTCCATTACTTCTATCTCTCACAAGATCATCGCAAGCCACTTTTTTTTTCCTATTGAATACCACCATTTAAACCTTTTGTTTATGTGCCTAGTGTTTGTCTTTGCTGGACGAGTGAAATAAATTCTAAATGTTGATATTTCCATTAAAGTCAAAGGGCATTCTTTTCTATTTGTCACTCAATGAATAGTCAACGTATCAGCCACACTCACGATGTGAATGTTCCAGTCAGTCCGGAGCCAGGCAGAGTGTATGAGTTGCCGCCCTTTCCTCCATCAAAGCCGGCCTGTGGCGGGATGTCCGGCTGTGTGGGCGCGTACTTGCCCCGGGAGGACGTCCACTGGATGCCGTCGTCCAGGTAGTGGAAGATGGAGAAGGAGTTGTCGCCGTCAGACGCCAGGACCAGCTGGAACGTGTTCACCTGGGACAAGACGGATAGGATTCTTTATTGGGTTTGGTTACCAGTTTTACGTCCCCTGCAACACTGTAAGGTCATTTAAGAGACGGGCCACTTCGATCCTGCCTGTCAGGGACAACCCGGGCTGAGAGGGAAAAATCCCAGCAGAAAAAACACAGATCGTCTGCGACCGGGGATCGAACTCGGGTCTTCCGCATGGTAGGCGAAGAGCCTAACCATTACACCGCAGCGCCAGTGGATTCTTTATATTACAATATGTACAATATCATTGCGATTATACGGCATATCATCGTTGTTTGCGACAATCGTTTCAGCAATTAGTATAATAGTGAGGGCACCATCCCTGAGCGCTCATTAAAAAAAACTCGTGCAAAAGAAAGGAATAAATTGGATTAGACGAATGCTCAATTCCTTGAAACTCTACGAAATATGTGAACATTTACCGACAAAATCACGAAAGCACGATCAGCGTGATACATGTTCGTTCTTAATGGCCTATGATATTTCTCAAAAGTATATAATTTCACAAACATTTGCTGGGTAGAAAAAAATGCAGGACTGAGTAACGGTACCTTACAAAGAGCTATTTTCATGAATTCTTTCTTCGTTCTGCCGTATCAGACAAGGTCCAAGCCGTTTCCCATACCTTAAACAAGCAAGCTCAAAATGTATCTGTCCAATATACAGTTGAAACTGCTTAAGCGACCACACGTTCAAGACGACCAACTGCACAAACGACCACTTTTAGCCGACCCCCAGATTACATTTCTTCAATATATTATCCCTCTCTAAAAACGACCACCTGTCTAAAAACGACCACTTTTTTCTCGATACTGGGTGATCGTCTTAGACAGGTTTGACTGTAACTGCTGTTTCGTTTTCTGCACCCCATTGTTCACCTCTCAAGAAGGCAGTGACATACTCACCCTATCTGCTCCTTCCATGTAGTATCCCACCCTGTCCCATGTAGTGATGAAGAGAGAGGTTGGCATAAACGACTCGAAGCCGGAGAAATACGTCCTGATATCAGCGGCTGCTCGCTCCAGGATCGCCTCTTCTGATGTGGATCTGGGCAGAAGAGAACAGAAATTAGTCCAGAACTGCACGTCATTTAATGCGCGTCTTTTTTTTCTTTTTTTTTTTTACTTTTCTTTTTTCTTTTTTTTTTTTTAGAAAAACTTGTCAACCTTCTTTAACACCTTTCTTTGAAAGAATGCTTCTTTGCATTACTTTGTTTTCCAGGCTTTTCTTTTGACAGAAAAAACACACGCATAAAAAAAGAGACACTTTTCCTACACATGAGATCTCACAAACGTATACACACTCATACACCATTGCAGTACAAATACAAACAAAATGTTATGAACCTAAAAGGCAAAACCTTCAATGACAGCCCTCCTTTTGCCACTATATCAGATGGATGATGGCGGGCATTCTGACGTGGTTTGCTCAATCTGTGACTTGTGCTTCCTTCTGTATGGTGTTCTTCACATAGGTGTTATTTAGTAATCATTGTCATACTCTACTTCACGACACTTAATGACTTTAAACTGCCAGTAGGACCGTAAAACCTCAAAAATAAACAAACCGCCCTTTACCTGTAATAAATCCTTCCAGAAGCCCTAGTATCGATGTCGGCAAGGAAAACAGCGATGATGTGGAGCTCGTGGGGCAGAGGAATGTCTGCGCGGTAAGCTGGGACCTCGCTCTCGAAGGACACATGGCCGTTGACGTTGACCTGGGAGAAGACAAAAACATTGTCAAATGATGGTCATCAACAAGTGAAGATATTGTCGAGTTCTACACGTGACTGTACATCTCATCAGGGGTCAAAGTATACCTTAGCGATGAAGAAAAAAGAATCTATAACTCGGTATGAAGATTGTCTGAAAATCGTCCTGACCAAAAGCCTTGCTCTTTCCGAAAGAGAAATAAAGGAAGCGATTGTCGAACTAAAGCTACATGCATAGAGGCCCATCTCACAATTTTACAATTGGGGGAGGGGAGGGGGGGCTCGTTCCTTGCAATACTGTGCAGTCATATTTTGGGGGCAGGGGGGGGGATTTTGACCTTGACTGCCACGGCCTATCCGCACCTTGAAAGCCAATACAACTCACATACTATCAGAAAGACGAAGACACTCGATTAAAGAAGTGTTCCCGTGGGCCTCAAAATCCTGTTTTCCGCGTGATAGTCAAAGACCATTGCATTTATATCAGACGATGGAAATCAAAACAACAAGATGAAAATTAATAATGTTGTCACTGTCGCCTGTACTCTCTATACAAATATGGGACAAGAGATCAAACACGCCACTCTGCATATTTTAATTAAAGGACCTAGGATTCTTACGCCTGAGACAAGGTTTTGTAAGACCCTACTAGCGGAATTGGAATTTTTTTGTAGTTTCGCTTCTGATATAATAGGGATAAAAAGCGGAGAGGCAAATTCCGTATCATGAGTCACTGGGAGTCACTGAGTGAGGACGCTGTGACAGAGCTCTTAGTTAATGCCTTCCAGATGTGCAACTTTATACAGCAAATGCCACAGAAAAACCTTAAAGGGGTCGTTGAGTTATTCGCTTTGTTTGGCCACATTCTTTTTACATTAGAATTATCATGTACACTCTAAGGATATTTACTTTGGAATTGGTGCTGTTTTGTATTTCTTTCGTGTATTTTCAATTCTATCTTAAATCCCCCCCCCCCCCCCCCCCCCCACACACACACACACATACACTTTTCCAGGCACCTCAAGGACTCTCTGTTGGAGAGCGTATTACTTGCCAATCTTCTGCCACATTTCTGAAGAAAATACACTCCCCTGTGGTTAAATATCGTCCATACATGATTATATGTTATTAAGCTATATTTCAAGCACAGGAAAGGATACTAAATGAAAAAAAACTCCAACTTTTCAGAAACAATGTTAGTTCTGTCCGTATTTTGACAAGATGTCTTCTCCCGTCCTCGACTACCCCTCAACTTGAGTAAAGACAGTGCTCTACCAGGTGGCATTTGTGAGAGTTTACAGTGAGCGATGACTTCAAGTACTCACACAACCACTTGACTGTTGAGGATGCTTATGGCAATGAATGGTATCTACTGGTCTTAGGAGCCATTGTTCTTCCCATGGGCTAGGTAGCTACGTTCTATTCTGGTCTGTGAGTGTGTATTTTTATAAGTATGTGTGTGGACTCCCCCTCCCCCCCCCCCCCTCCTCAATCATCGCACCCCTCCACTCTCAAAATAGAGTAACGAAAATAGAAACCTGTCAATTCATTTGTTTCAGTTGTCATCGTCGTAATTACTTACTAGTTTTCATCAAGAGTTGATTACTATGATGGATTCAGTGATTTTATTGATATATTTACTCATTCGTTCTGTATCGCCATTTAAATAATCTGTTTATTCATTCACCCAACTTACCACCCCAACCCCCATCCCACCCTTCCCCCATGTGTTTCTAAACATGAACAATATCACTTTATTCACGGTAAACACCATTGTCTCTACGAGTCCCGCAGTGCACACAATCAGACTCACACAACAAGACTCACACAACAAGACTCACACAACAAGACTCACAACAAGACTCACACAACAAGACTCACACAACAAGACTCACACGACAAGACTCCCTATGTACGGTCTGGGCCCCACCTTGTCGGCATAAGGAAGAGCTTGGGGCAGATACGAGTCCGCCATGTTGGGATTGTCTTACACGACGCCAAAAGCATAAGGCATAATCATACGGTGGGTTGGATCCGAATACAATTATTAGTTATTTCGAATCATGATAAAGTGATCGGAATCAATGCCTTACTATAGTTAGTCAGTCATTCATTATAAACCAGTACCACTAGTATCAGGCTTCTAATGTGCAAAAATTATATTGACAGAATCCAGACTTAATTGCCCTCTTTCTGGCTTATGTGATGAAATAGGATTGATAATATTGAATTGATGCCTTTCTTCATAGTTTTCGTACCGCCACAAAAATTATTTTGGAGTTGCTTTGAGAGTTTGTTGTTTGTTTGATAATTTGGCTTCTTTTTCTGTTCCCTCCACGTTAAAAGGTCATATGAATAAAACTGAAACCAGTACCCCCCCCCCCTCCCCCCCCCCGCCAAATACTGCTGATCTGTGGGTGTGAGTACCTCTATGTTTTGCGATTAGTGCAGACAGTAAAATGAAGACGTGCTGGAAAATGATGGAAGAAGGGAACGACAGACCAAAATCTCGAAATGTGGGGACTATCACAATACATGTATGTGTAATCTCACTGTTCAGGGCTTACGCATGAGTGGATGGAGCTGACGACCTACTGCAACTCTCATAAGTGGTTTTCATTTTAGGACACTTTCTTCGTTGGTTTAGAGTCTGAAATTTTCTAGTTCTTGACATGCGAGGACACTAACTCTAGTAGAAAACTAATTCTTATTCGACTATTCAGATTATTGCGATCATCATTACCTGTTGTTCGGATTTTTTACCAACTCTTTGCCCAAGTCAGCCAAATTCGGCATGTGGCCTCACTATAGTTAGCTCTACCAAAACCTATACAGCTCAGTTGGCCAATTTCAGTTGCCCTAGTCCCGCCTGAATCGACCGAGATGTTTTCCCAAAACGTCCTAACCTTCTCCGCTTCCACAACAAATCTTGGTACGTGTATATCTTCCCATATCATCGCCTCACCCACTTCTTTATAATATAAACAGTTCAGGATTTCACTTCAAGGCATTACCAGGATGACAACGTTGTATGAGCCGCAAAGAAAGTGGTCCATTGAACATGTAACCTTCTTAAAAGGGTTTACGTACTGGGTTTGTAATATTTCCCGGGACGGAAAAGGACAGGAGGACGTAGAGGAAAGGGACAAAATTCGTTGTAAATTGTTGTTTTGTTCATATTTAGAAAAAGTTTAGTAGAAAAACAAAAGGAGGATACTTCTAGAAAAAAACAAAGAAAGAAAGAAAATTCACAAAAAACCAAAACGAGCAAAAATAATACCTAAGAAGAGTAAGGACACGATTGTAATGGTACAGCATAAACAAATATATTGATCAATACACAAACAACATCCGAGATATTGACGACAACAGTAAAGCATATGGTATAACAGTGCCAGGAATCAAGAAAAGACTTGTGCTCTGTTTTACTCTATATCGTTATTGTGTGCCTTTCTTTCCTTTAGTTTTTTTTTTGTCCTAGTCGATCTATTCTTCTTTATCTTACTATCAGCGCGTCAACTATTCTATTTTCTCCTTCTTCATTTGTTTCTTTCTCTCTCTCTCTCTCTCTCTCTCTCTCTCTCTCTCTCCTCTCTCTCTCTCTCTCGTTACTTATTTCTACGTTTTTCTCCCCCATTCTTTCCTTCTCTCTTTCTTCCTCTAGCTACCATTTCCTTCATATCCCCCTCCTTACTCTGTCCCCATCTTAGTTTTAATATAATTGTCTCTTCATGAATGAGAGAAGAAAAAAATCATTCTCGTCTATGGATCACGACAGAGCCCTCTCAATTCCGAGAAATTTGCATGTAGTCATTTTGCTTGTGCATATAAATACAAGCTCAAAACTTCAGCCTTTCACTACAGCCCTGACATTAAAACCAACGGAAACCCAGGTAGCAAACACAGGAACAAATAATTAAATTTGTACAGCCTGAACGAAGCTCTATGCAAAGCAAATGTGTTAAACATGATATGCCAGCAAAATGTTATTACAGCATGGAAACGCAAAAATAGCAAAGCTTCAAGAAAAATATTTTCCCCATCGTCTCCTTAGCAATTTTTGTAAGTCCAGGTAAAAGCCGTGTCTTTCGTTTGAGGAAATATTCTCCAAAATGAGATTAGCGAAAATCATTATTAATCGCTTTCAAGAATCTGGCATAAAGCGGAAGTAGAAAGGTAGGCCATCAATTCCCGCGTGTCTACCTGATCTGGTCAATGAGTTCCACATGGAGGGAAATACTCACAGCGCCCCCTGTGTGTACTAACAGATGTTTTCGCGCTTTTGATCTGCCTGCCCGGAGAGGGCTCTTCTCTTGACGAGGGGGCGGGGCGGTGGGGGAGGGGGAGAGGAGGAAAGAAGAAGAGGAGAGAAAAAGGGGGGGGGGGGAGGTTCAAGTATTGTGAACAGCAAGCGACGTGTGGGGATGAAACGATTAAAGAATGCAAGCTGACTGGCTTCTTTGTGATGTTTCCAGGGTCCGTTTTGAAACTGTACACGGAAATTATCTTCAGAGCGCATGTTGTTGGGAGATGGGCGGCAGAAGACAGGCGGACAAAGGCGGTCTGGACAGAAGTGACAGAAGGCAGGCGTAGTCTCCCCTTACATGGGATAACGTTAGCGGGGAGAACCAAGCCACTGAGCAAAGCCAGATACTGCAGTCACAAACACGCACATGGCGAGCTGACAAATGCACCTTTCTGTGTCATGGTGTCTTGAGTAAAATAATAGGCCCTGGTAGATATTTATAGAGTATGTACTTAGCCGTAATTCCATGTAATATCCGAGTTACAAAACAATTGGCCACAGAGCAATTATTTAGCCCTAGCTCTTTAAATAATTAAACTGATGCATCTCTCCTTAAGTATCTATTTTAAGGGAGGAACATCCGCACAGCTGGCAGCCCATTGTGTCTGCACTGTGCAGAAAACTCGACTTGACATAATAATCAGCCCAAATACAGGAAGAACAATTAGCGCAGATTGTGATGAATACATAACGTACACGAGTGTTGATTGCTGGCTGCAGATAGAAGCGCCGGGCATCTGCTCGACACAGTACACTTGCACCTGGTGATAACCCGACTCTGCTGATCCTGTCTTTGTTTGTCAAGATGGAATTTGTTCCAGCCTGATACGCCGTACAACTTGATTATTTCTGGCTCAGGTTTGAGCATCAGCTGTTCATTTGTTTGTTTGTTTCTTAAAGTGCTTTACCGTTTATCTTGTCATTAGCGTATTGTACCAGACATACCCTCGCAGCTCGGACGACAATTAAAAGAGGAAAGGAGTACTGATACCAAAATTGTACGACCCTCCCATGTTTAATGCTTTAAATAATATGATGAAAAGCATGTTACCGAAAGAAGAACCCATCTTATGCATTTTGATGTAAAGATATAGGTAGAAGGTGCTTTCATGGGTATGAATTGGGAATGCGTGTGAGGGAGGGGTGAGAGCAAAGAGCCATAGGCAAGGAGTTAGAGAAAGAGAGCTCTACGAGTAGAAGGTTACCGTTTTATTCTTTTTTTTTCAAAACTTCTAACTCTTTTCAAACTATATTCAGCCTTTTAGATATAACAGCGGTTTAGTATTTGTCATTTGTTGTGGAAGTCTTTGTAATACGAGATAGATGTCCAAAAATACGATCATGAGGTACCATTACTTTTCAACTTTTAACCTATTAATCGATTTGTGAAGAAACAAACAAAAAAACTCTAAGCAGGCAGGCAGAGCTTTAGTCTCAACGTGGCCAAGGCAGAGTTCATGGTTCAGACAATGGCAGACATGGTTACCTACTTCTAAGCAAGACGGAAAGAGCGTACAAACTAGGTCAAATATCACTACCGCTGACATTTCCGAAGCTCGGTGTAGGTTCCACGTGTATTTATTTGAGAAGTGATGTCGTATGATCTACCAGATAAATGTCAGGTTGAGCTGGTCATGGATTAGGAAGCGCCAGTGGAGGAGGGCTATCAGATACGACCGGTAGATTCGCGGAAACACAACGGGGAGGAGGTCATATCCACATTCAGATCGCATTATTGAAACCGCTCCCTTCTCCTGATTTGTAAATCAACGACTGTGTTGTATATTTACTTACTTCTCTCGGTTATGAGAGATGGCTTAGAGGAAACCATCCGGAGTCTTCCATGTCAGTTGATACCCTTTAACGTCCGGCCTAACCAAAAACTGTATCGACTGACGTCACAAAATATCAACATTTGAGCCTCTGGAAACACGGGGTCATTTTTATAGACTTATGGTGCGTACAGTATGTACTGTCTGAAAAGATAAACTCACATTTGAATATATTAGCCTGAGTCTGCCAATAGTTTTACCCAGTTCTTAAAGTTACAAAGAATGGAAGCAAGCAGAATGCGCACTATGCAACTGAGCTGTTTCTTTCTTTTTGTGTATTTAGTCCCTGACTTTGCAACTTTTAACCGCAGTTTAAAGAGAAAAGATAATTTGCCTTTTCGGGTCCTGTGTGATTATTTGGAGTCAAAGTAACAAATAATGACTTTCATTCAGGAAATTAAACAGAAATGGACAGACATTTCGCATATCAGTAAGACTGCAGAAACATCATGGTTTAGCAATAGTGTAGGCTTAGAGAGAATTCAAAACGTAAATGATTCTTTTAATTGACATGCCCTCTACCTACTTTTTTTTTTTTCGTTTTTTCCATTTCTCATTTCCCCCTTCCTGTCTTCTCCCTCACTAGTTCTCGAGCGAGCTTTCTTTTTTCTAATAAATTTTTTTTCTAAAACATTCTCTTTCATTTTACGCTCCTTTTCTCTCTCTCTCTCTCTCTCTCTCTCTCTCTCTCTCTCTCTCTTGTTCTCAATCGTTCTTGTTTTCTTTAAGCAAAGGCTCCAGCAGCTAGCACAAGAACCCCAGAAATGCAGAGAGAGAGAGAGAGAGAGAGAGAGAGAGAGAGAGAGAGAAAAGAAAAGAGAGAGTGAGAGAGAGAGAGTTGAGAGAAAAAGGTAAAGAGAGAGAGTTGAGAGAAAAAGGTAAAGAGAGAGAGAGAGAGAGAGTTGAGAGAAAAAGGTAAAGAGAGAGAGAGAGAGAAAGAGAGAGAGAGAGAGAGGCGTAAAAAAGAACCTTATAAAAGTATTCGCGCATAAACTCTCCAAACTCCCAAGTCTACCAACTGCGTGGTTCTGACAAAAAGTTATATGAGATCTCCTCAAGGGGAGATAAGATTACAGTGTCGGATGAGCGGAAAGTTGATGTGACTATTCCATGTTTTTTGTAGGTTAAGGTAGAGGGAAGGTGGAGCATCATGGGAGGTATATCACTGTTTTCTCCACATGTGGCTGCTTTTTTAGTGAGGGAGGTCTCTTGACCAAGAAAAGAACGAGTTCCGCAGATGTCCAACAGGTTTGAGTGTTGTTACAGCTGTGACCTCAGTAGCACTCGTGACCAATTTCTAGATAGCTCCATCTCTCAGTACACCTTTATGAAGTGAGAGAAAGATCCGCTGACAATATTAAGGTCAATCTTTTTACAAGTGGGTCTATGTTATATCGCACTTGATGCGCTCCAGCGGAATGAAAACTCGATAGCTTCATGCTATGCTTGATTACTTCAGTCCAATCTCATTTCGAAAATATCTAACTTTGACGCTCCGCTATCAAAATTAGTCCAAGAGGGCTACGAGGTGCGCAGGTTGTAATTTTCTCAGAAAATGGGCAAATGTGGTGTCCGGGTGGGTGTGGGTGTAGGGGGGGGGGGGGAGGAGTGGTAACTCCCATTTCTCTTTCAGAAGATACAAATTTGGGCGCTGCTCACTCACAAAATAATTCCTAATGATACAAAACGTAATGACTTTCCAAAGAACAACGAAAGAACGTTCGCAATACATATTCACTAATTCTTCATCCACCGCAATGCGATGGCAAACTACGTAACCGACACGCCAGGATTACATAGATGGAAGATTTACGCTTCTACCAGACACATTACGCCTGTGCCAAACACATTCCTCTGTCAAGTAGCCGTAAGAACTCGCTCAATGCATCCATGTAACACGCCGCAACGATTTGCTCACGAGCAGTTGACCATCTCAAGTCTTTGGGGAGCTCCGCGAAGCAATCTGGCCCATCAGTCATGCAACACTTCATTAAGCGGAAGCGACGTAAGGGTTGTGTTTATTTTCCAGCGAAGTCTTGAAGGCTTTCACTGTGATGAATCCTCGCCTGCGCAGTGAGAGGTATGCGATAGTTTCAGGTCAATTTACCAGGCTCGAGACAAAAAGGGAGGTGTAAAATTCACTCAATCGTTGATGCTTTTTAACTCTGATAGTGTGCAAGCAATTTCCGGAAATTCCACACTTTGAACGAGTGTCAGGTGCAATAAACAGATTCGTCTGCGACCAGAAGTTGAGGGGGGGGGGGGGGGGGGGGGTAGTGTTTGTTTTTTAAGTGCTGTAAACTAAATTTCTCCTGAAGAGTAGGCCTACTGTATTATTAAAGAATGACATTTACATTGAGATGTTAGAAAGAAGACTTTCATTAGATAACCCTAGGTAGCGCTTGCTTTATTATTATGCATATTTTCATCCATACATACGTACTAGAGAAGAGATATTATCTAGTGTATCTTTCTTTTCTCAATCGAGCTGACCAGCTTATCCAGGCGCATGCAAATCTAATCAAGAGAAACTTCTTCCTCCAGAGGCATTAGGCCTGTTAGTACAAACTCCTAGGATTGGTGTTACCCTGTGCCAAAAGTACATGCCATACTATTAAAGGGCAACATAGATAATGTAATCCAACGTACTCCGCACTAAGATCTGTTGCAATGACGGTTACGGCTCATCAGTTCTGTTCCCTAACTTCTCATTGCTCCTCCTTTGTGTATTGCTTTGTCTTGGTATTATTGCTATTTTTTTATGTTGCTAATTTCTTCTTGTATCTTTGTGCAACTAAGTAATTATGTACAGGACAAGATAATATCCTGTAAAACCCATAAACAAGAATTTAGATGCACGTTATTTGACCCACAAAAATATCAGCTATGGCGCTTTCATAGGCCCCACCCTTGTCTCCATCCACCGGCTCTCAGAACGGCCAGCGAATAAGCACGGTGGGTCAAACACTGTATGACGTTCACCAGAGCAATGTGAATGGCCGCACAGTAGAAGTCGCTACGTAACTAACTTGCTAATGAGGTCTGTGGCAGGGCTATCTGGCGAGATAACGCGGGAAGCTGGAGGTTTACAGACACGATCACCTCAGACGGACAAGCAGACAGACAGTCGGTCAGACAGAATGACAGACAATCAGAAAGATTAATTATATATCCTAGCTGTCTATGTCTGACATAGTTTTCTCGGGCCGGAATGTTAGGAACGAAATGCCTGTTTTTCTGGCACTGTGCTATATTAACAACCTTGAAAGCATTATATTGTATTGTATTCCTTGAAGAATAATTATGTTTCCTTCTACAAGTATGCACTGTGTGCATTTCTTGTCCCTAACCTTTCTTTGAAAAACCGACCACCACATGAAAAGATATGAAAATGACAGTAAACGACAATGACCGCTTAATTAGATGGCGTGAGTATTCCACCCATTTGTCCACCTGAGAACCGTTGCTTCCATGGAGCCATATCAGGAGTAATATCTATGGGATACTAGAGACAGAGTAAACAGAAAATAGACAGAAAAAAATCCTGTGTAGATACCACGACTAGGGCATTATCCTTTTAGTTATCACAACGTGCTGTGCACGTAAATATCTCAATCATTAACTAACCACGGGAACCATAAATTGAATTCTATAAACTTCAAATACAAGACAAGCTCGAAATATTTTAAAGGGGCGCCAGCTTCTTTTACTTTTCTAGCCATAAAAAACAACATGACATACAATGCTGGCGTGCCTGTCTAAGGGACACCTCAGATTGCTTAAGTAAAAACAAGAAACCCAGACAAAAGAAAGGTAGCGCCTCAATAAAGAAAAAAAAAACAATTGATTGAAAACAAGAATTTCCTGTGCCAACACAAAAGAAATTTTATAGGCGACCATAAAAGAGCTTATCAAGATCCCAGACAGGCAAAAAATATCAGCACCGACCACACAAAGAAATTGAACACTCTGCTAATAACAGGTGGTAAGGTCACAAGGATCATCAATGCGTCTCTTTTTTTAACTTTGGCGCCACGCATTGACTTTAAAACTTAGGCACTAAAAGCTAAGAACAAAACAGCTGTCTTCGCCATTTCCGTCAAGTGACCTTTGCACAAACATCTTGAAAAAACTAAGAGAGAGCCAAAAACACTTTCATGAGCTCGGCAAACGGGTTCAGTTAGATCGTCTTTATTGGGATCTTTAAGGAACACCTTAGCTAAGCGGGCTCATGAGTTGGTTGATTCTGGTGCTAAGCCATTATTTCCACCAGATCCACTTCCTTTCCGTTTCGCTTTTACCTTGGGCTGAATGGAGTTTGACGTAAAGCAGACAAGCTCAACGCCTGTGAACGTGCAAATCATTCCATTAAACTTTTAATTGGTATTGAATTGCGTACAAAAGAGTGGCAATGATCAACTTCTTGTTGGTGTCTCTCCAACCCCTCCCCCCGCCTCCCCGAAAAAAAGAGGGAGAGAGAGAGAGAAAGAGGGAGGGAGAGAGAGATTATGAAAAAGGGAGAAAAGGAAGTGAAGAGATTCATAAACCCACTATTAAGGATACAATGGCACTATTCAATTTTTTCAACTCTCAACCAGTTCATCCCCCCAACCTTGCTCTAATTTCAATTATTACACTCCTTCCATCAGCCTCTCTCACTCAATCTCTTCCTCCCTCTCTCTCCCTCTCTCTCTCTCTCTCTCTCTCTCTCTCTTTTCGGGGAGAGGTGGGTGGGGTGGGGTGGGGTTGGACTGCCCCTCAGACTGCCCCTGCCCTCCCCCACACCTCTATCCTCTCTCCTTTTCCTATTCGCCAACTCGCTCATTCACACACACAGTCACCTGGCAAAATTCAATTGTTAGTAAGCTTTCTTCTTCTCCGTATACACATGGCGGATTCCTGACGTCACGAAAGATTTCATAAATGGCGACGGTTTTCCAACGGTCCTAAAAATGTGTTGGCTGATGCACCTTGTGCAGTATTCTGAGCTAGCCCTGGCTTTATCCCCTGGTAGTGCCAACTTGTATGCAATATTGATCAATGACAATAAGTACTGTCTCATCTTCCTGTTTTCTACGTTGTTGTCTTATATTTATTTTTTTGGGCCCGGCGAAGACAGGCGTCGCTGTCGAAAATTTGCCCACCCCCACATATATTCTTCATTAAAAAGATTTTATACGGTTTGTTGAGGTTGTGGTGAGTGATTTTTCTACATGCTTCTATACCCCTTTTACACCACCCTGTTTGAATCCATTTGTATCCCTCACAATACCATCTCCGTTGGAGAGCCACTCGTCTCCTTATCTACTTCAAAAACACACACGGCGAGGAAAAGGTCAACTTGTTTAAATTAATCGTGATGAAATAAATTAGTACAAGGAAATTAAGACTAGTGATTAATGATAACAATAAACATTGCTAAACCCGAAGAGCAGCAAAGAGGCAATGGCTGAAACAGCCAAAGAAGCTGGTGCCTTTATAAATAAATAACTTTTAACCTAGCAAAGAAGCAATCTGCATCTTTAATTTTTTTTTAAAGCAAATGTATAAATGGAACGATTCCCAGTTCCTCAAACAAGGGGTTATGCTTGTTTCAGTGCGAGTTGTCTGCTCTAGTTTATTGCTGTAGAATGAAGTTCAACACCGGATGCTCAACTTTACGTCATTTACTTGAACCCTTGTTTCTCTTCGTTTTTAAAAAAAAAAAAAATTACATACTCAAGTACATGTAGTTCTTTTGGTAAGGATAAACTCTGCATAGTAAAAAGAAACTGCGCGATGGCAATAGTTTTCACAAAATGCATTTTCTAACAACTGACACTTTTGTTTCTCTTCCTCTTTCTGCCATTCTCCACTCTCTCTCTCTCTCTATCTCTCTCTCTCTCTCTCTCTCTCTCTCTCTCTCTCTCTCACACACACACACACACACACACA
>JAUKPP010098669.1:0-15735 GCA_032273245.1 Phyllaplysia taylori
GACCAAGTTTTGAAGCCTCGTTACTCCCATAATACTGTATGTGTGTGCTTGAAAAAAATTGGGCGTGGTCTCTAACTTATGTAATACCCATGAAAGCATTTAGACATATGATGACTTCATATTTTTTTTATCTATGCTGAGCCGAAAATGACACGTTGGACAAAATTTCCCTGAAAATTTAAAAAAAAATTGTCCCGGGTGCCATCTTTCGACCGCAGCTGTAAAAAAAGTTGTATTCTGTACATTGTGAGTTGGCTTTGCAAATTTGAAGGGATTATTTGCATTCTCTACAAAGATATAAGTCTTTAAAGTTGACCGGAAATCAATGTACACAAAATAGGTAAAAAATTTCTAAGTCCCATTTTTTTTAAAATGCTGTAAAAAAATTATTTTTTCACTTAGAGAAAAAACAAAGACATCTTTGTTTTCAGCTCAGTGAGTTCTATAAAACTAACACAAATATAACAATGTCAGAAATATTTAATTTTTTCACCTGTGGTACCTACTGACATTCTTGGAGCATAATTTATGCATCTATACAAAATCTGAACATTTATTCATAGATTTGCATGGGCTATTTTTTCAGGCAATTTTTATTTACTTTGGTTGTTATGTTTATTTTAAGCATTTCAGTTGATCTGGGTTGTTTTTCTTTTTTTCAAGTGAAAGTATTTAAATCAGAGATTTATGTGTTTCAAGTGATGAAGCAAGAAGTTGTTGGTCAAAACCATCCATGGTCATAATCTTAGTGCATAGTCTTCCTGGTAGTGTTCATTCATTGAGTTACGAGGGGAAATGTGAGATCTGCATCCACTTCATCAGCGCTGGTAGTCATCAAATATAGCATGCTAAATCTTTTGTATTTTGTTGAGGTAGATCTTATTTTCAAACAGGTTTTTTGCAAAAAAATTATTTTTCCTCAGTGATTTTTATTTGCAAGTATCTAAACTTTTAAAATACCGGTATATTGAGTTGAAGAGACAGACAGCACTGCAATAAATGTGTACAGTTTTATAAGCTGCTGATTCTATTGCCAGCTTGCTGTTTGTCGAGCTTGAGTTGTGTGCACTCGTGTCGCCACCTGCCTGTGGCTTGTGTTTATCTGCCTCACTCTGGAATATCAGTGCTCAACTCTAGGGGTGTGCGAGTCAGCTATTTCAAACACGACTGGAAGTCCAAATCCAAGAAAAAGAAAAGTACTTGAGCAGTTATTGATTATTTGAATGCTGAGCGCTGGCTTAGTGTGTGTTATTTTCCTCTTTTCCCATCTTATGTAACATAGAGGGGAAAAATATCCTTCTTTATTTGTGAAGAAATACACAAGAACTTAAGAACTTGAAATTTTCAGATTCAGTACAGTAGAATCCGCATAAGTCAACATTGCTGGGATTATTGAATTCATGTTGAGTAAAGAGAATGTCGACCTAAGGGATATTGATGTAGTAAACAAAGGAAAAGTTGGGAATTCCAATCGGTGTCGACTTACGCCGAATGTCGAATTAACAGAGGTCAAGATATGCGAGTTTTACTGTATTTGAAAACAACAAAAATAAAGAGCCAGCGGGGAGAGATATTTAAGTACCGGAGTCAGAACGGACAACTCAGAGTCGACTCGCAGACCCCTACCCGCAGCTCCCTCAAGAGATGATTGTTGCTCCACTTGTCACGGTCGCTGCTCACTTCTCTGTTCTCACAACCGACGGCTCACACGCTCCACAATGCAGTGTTGTACTTGTACACAGCCCAGTGGTGGGGACAGAGAGAAATTCACATCTTATGTCATTCACAAATTTTGTCTGTCATGCCCATGAAGTTTTGAAAAGGACAGACACAACGCTTTTGACTCCTAAATTTTTATACCTTTTTGATGAATAGTATTTTTACTACAGCTCGTCGTTCTTTGACTGGCGGTTATCTTTCTCAAGGTCATCACACTCTCAGACTTCTGCTCTGCAACTTGGGCTCCAATGCAATGTTGTAGAAACTCTTTACATGTCCCACCATATCACACTCCGACATGTTTAAACTGTCCCATGTTGCGCTGGTGTTGTGCTGCTTGGGGGGTAGACTTTTTCATGTATAGTTTCACATTGATTTTGATATGGCTTAGGTTAAGTACGACAGTTAAGATGCTGCTGAAAAGAAAACTTGGAGAACTGAAAACAGGGATATTATTGTTTTCCCAGAGCTGTGTGTGACCCTGATTGCCCGTGTGTCGACTTGCATCACCTTGATTGGCTTCTCTAAAATATTTCATGTGTGAGCTTGTGTTCACAGCCCTCCGCATACTACGGGTTCTGGTCCTACAATTGTGACGGGAGTGTTAGTGCGTATCAGTTGTGTTGAGATTGTCAATGATTGTTACAAAACCACTGACAACTGGAACCTAATGTAGCAGAGGTTGTGTGGCAGATTTTCCAGATAAATTCCGAAATCCAGATATCTGAACCAGTCTCGTGTCCTTCCTAAACAATTCAACAGCTTAGAAGCAGGGTGGAGTAACTGGATTTCCGGATGTTTTTGCTTATCCCGTTGGCACCTCTAGTGTTATTTCCGGTTCTAACAAGGAGTGTGTTGTAACTGGGATTTTTCAAACCTCCTCTCTTGTTCCCCCTAAGTAATCGGTCCCTTCGGATATCTGATATATCAGGGGCTTGATATGCTATGTCTGGTGAATCTTGTGGATCAATAAAGTGATGTACAGAGAAGTGGAAAGTCATGGAATAAATTTTAAAAATTTAACCCAGGATAGAGAAAAGTAGAAAGTGTTTGTTTGTGGCCTATACCCTTGTCCAGGGTGAGAAAGGCAATGATGATGAAGATCAATAAAGTATATTCTTATCTTATCTTACCTCATCTTATCTTATCTCATCTCATTTCATCTTATCTTATCTTATCTTATCTTTGCTCCAGTGCCACAATCCCAGCTATAGAAGGTTTCGAGTGTACTCGTGCTCTCATGACGGTCTGAGCCTCTGTGTCTTACATCGTTGGACCAAATTCATCTTCATGTAAACTTGACTTGTCGCATGTACAGTGGGCGTGAACAAATTTCAATGGAACCTGCATATACGATGTCGTCAAGTATGAACTTATGACTAAACCTCTAGCTATATCTACAAGTTATCCTTCCCGTGACGGTGATCTCATCAGTTCTGTGATGAGCTGAGATGTTCTGTGTGTGGATAAACCTCATACGCTGGTCAAACTATGCTATCAATGACACATTGAAAACTTGAATAGTGACATAAATGCTTGAGGCATCGGTCAGTAAAGTGTCACAAATGCTTTGTTTTTTCATGTGTGTTGTGTAGTGTTTGAAGCTAAAGACCTGGTATGCTGTAACTCTGCTCCAACATAGATAGAGGGGAAAGCTCATCTTTTACAGAGCTGTTTCTTCAAGCTTGTGAAAAATGGAAAATTATTTTGTGAGATACATGTAGTATGATAGATGTCGAATAGGCTGAGAACAATTAGATCTATCGGTGTCATAAAAATATATATACATATATATAGCATGTAGGGTATAAGAAACAACCTTAACATGTACATATTATGCAAAATCCTATGTTAATCATTAAAGATGATATATACTTTATATGTAAATCATACATAAAGATCATGACGATGTGAAGGCGTATCCTGAGATCGTGGAAAGACCCGAGTCTTGCGGGCTCAGAGAAGAAATTCAGTACTGTACCATGTTACTGGGACAATGAGCCTCATGAACATCTGTATACATAGGAAGCAGAAACACATCTGAACATGTACATATATATATGCAAATATTATGTGAATAATGAAGCTAGCTTCTGTCATTTCCTTGTACATCACATACAAACTGAAGAGCAAAACACTATCATTAAACCTCTATTTGAGGAATGTTTGACAAGGGTTTTCATAGAGATTATTTTTTCTCTCATTGATGCATATTTTGCTTTAGTTTCTTCATCGGCTGTGTCAGTGTCTGTGCTGTGTCAGTGTCTGTGCTATGTCAGCGTCTATGCTGTGTCAGCGTCTGTGCTATGTCAGCATCTGTGCTATGTCAGCGTCTGTGCTGTGTCAGCGTCTGTACTATGTCAGCGTCTGTGCTATGTCAGCGTCTGTGCTATGTCAGTGTCTGTGCTATGTCAGCGTCTGTGCTATGTCAGTGTCTGTGCTATGTCAGTGTCTGTGCTATGTTAGTGTCTGTGCTATGTTAGTGTCTGTGCTATGTCAGTGTCTGTGCTATGTTACATACAAACTGTCACAAGTGTCCAGCTTGACGGTTTTCCTTGTAGATGATTTATTTTTCTACCATATTTTTTAAATGCATGCGAAGGTGTTGTCTTTCCTGTAGGCAGAGTGAGCAGAAAGGAGATTCAAATCCTTGTACCGGTACGTGTAGTACAGTCAGAATCTGATCAACTTGCACTGATATAACATGGATTCTGTTGTAACAGGGATCTGAATTGTTTTTATCTCCGTTATTGTTGGCTTCGGATGTCTGATATAACAGTAACAGCGATCTGATATACCAGGTATATTGCTCTGGTCCCACAACCCCTGTATTAACACAAGGTTTCAACTGTATTCTGTAAGATGCCAATCTTGAAATGTGTGAAGAAATTTCCTACCTAAAGTACAAGTTCTCGTTTTTCCTTTATAAATAGCACACTGACAGATATCAGTCCATTATATCTTATTCTGAATCGCTGTACTTTGTTTAGTCATTTGCTAAGGGAAATTACTTTTAAATATTAAAAGAAATTTTTTTTTTTTAAGGGAAATTACGATTGTGTAGGTTTTTTCTGAGTAAAACAGCAGCGTCATGACATATTTCATCTACACGTACTAACTTTCTTTTTTTTTTAATGTATGATCAATGCAAACCAAGTTTCTACCTCTGTAAAAAGAAATTGTTCATTTGGCATGCGGAATCAGAATGGTTGATTATTACGGGACCTAATGATAGCTACATAACATCTTTGAATACGATCATTCTTTTAATGCTTGTTTCATGCACTTGTGTTGATGTGTCAAGGTTGACTTGACTTAATCCTCTTCGTTCCATGTGGGGCATAAGGTCTTCACTGCAGTTCTATGATGATCTTGGTCTTGGGCTATGTAGAGATTAGAGGTACGGCAGTGTTTTATACCATTATTGCCACTGGCAGCCTTATGTTACCTCTCCAGAAAAACTGGATGGAATTACCAGTAAAGTTCCAAGTCTCTGATCCTGCTACTTCTCAAGGTTTGTTGCTGACCTTGAGATGAGCAACTCGTATTTTGCTCTTTTTCTCTTACACAGTGAGAGTTAACCAAAGTATTTCTGCTTGTTCATTCATAAATCTGACTGGATCTTTCACGACTTTGGCTCATTTATCTTTATAACCCTGGCTCATTTATTTTTATAAATCTGGCTCATCTGTTATGTATAAAACTCTGGCTTGTTCTTTCATCTGTCTGGTTTCTTTTTATTGTTCTCTCTCACTCATCTGTGAATGGCATCCTTTGATACATTTTCCTTTCACCTGTACTGATAATGAAGTGCAACCATGATTGATACATTGTGACTGTGTTGAAAAAGCTGTTATATGTTCTTAAATCTATTATTGCAATCTTTACATTTATTTCATGGCCATGTGATATACCAGGTTATACAGCGCTCTGTTGTTATACGTTGTTTCTATTTGTCCTTTGTTCAGTGTCGACTGTACACTTTTTCCTGTCTAAGTGAAGGACCAACACTGGAGAGCTTCTAAGGAAGTTTTCTCACATCCTCATTACCATGTAATGGAATCTATTTTTTTCTTAGCGTTGGGTTATTATGCTTAAAGATGCTCTCTTTTGGCTCTTTATTAGTTAAAAAAAAAAAAACATTGCACATATTTTTATCTAAATTGCTGCTTCTACTTGTTTACTTTGGTGGGTTTTTTTTATAGTGAATCAAAACTTTAAAGTTTAAAACATCAAAGAAATTTGTTGCATAGCGGATACTGAACTCTCATCTCTGCAGCTCTCAAAACTTGTCAGCATTTATTTGATAACCTATCACGACAAGTCTTTAGACAAGGGATTATACGATTATTTAACGTGCTGTATCGCCACTGTACATTGAAGGCACTGCGTTTTCATTTGCTTCTATTTCTTTAGCGTAGTCTCTGGATGTCAACTCCTGCAGCATCAATATATTGTTAACTTATAATCTCTGGACATTCATTATGACTCTTTGTACAATATCAATGTATAATTTTGTCTAAAGCGTAATACTTTTTTAGGTTTTTAGTTTCTAAACTATTTTAAATCAAATCAGGGCTCAAGTTTTTGTTTTGCATTTTTATGTGCCAATATTTATTGTCTTACAAAGCAACAATTGTAGTAGTACTCGCAGTCTGGTTTTCCTTGACACACTGAGCTTTGTATGTGAATGATAGTGATAGTATTTTCAGCTGAAAGAGGAAACTGATGACCAGGTTCAGTAATGTAGGATGAGATTTAGGAAAGTGTTTGTGAAGGCAGCGCTGTTTGCATTGGAGACTGGGGACCCAAGTGATGAGTCTTGGATGTCTCTTACCTTGATTTTGAATGTCCTTCATTTCCATCTTTCGCCTGCCTCCTGTGGAGAATTAGTGAGGCTCAGTGAAGCAGACACTTTTCTAAGGCACTCTCCTCAGACTCAGAGTAAGTGTCATCATAAATCTTGTATCTTGTTTGATCCTTCTGTAAATCTAAGGTCCTGCTCTGAGATAACAATTTCTCGCAGGTCAGAAGAAATGACAAACGATCAAGGTAGATACTTTTCTTAGCGTTTTCTTTAATTCCTCTTTTTTTTTGTGTGCAATGCTGAGAATGAAGGTTGAATAAGCCCGAGTACTTCGCCATCAGTCTTCTTTACAATAAAATCCTGGGAAATACATGTAGTACATACCCAGCAGTTCATTATATTCTGGGCATGTAGACTAGCCAATTTTGCTCACACCTTCAGGTTGAGAAATCTCCATTAGTTCTGTATACTGTATTGTCGAAAGCTCAAATTGATATATTGAAGCTGTATCATGTAGGAGTATGCATTTTAAAGGAATTTTTGTTTCTTTCATTTTTTTGTTGTTGATTTGAACCTTTTTCCATGTACACAGTTAGGTGAATTTCAAATCAATTCATAATTCATCATAAGTTATCAAGCACTTTAAAGCAATTTCCATTTTTGTATGAGAAAATCAACTGTATGCAAATTTCAATGTATTCAACTTTGTCGCAGTAGCGCTAGGCAACTTCCATTAAAATGAAATTAAACAACATTTTTTTTATCCCTCGTTCCACGCACCATGTAAATCCAACATCACCAAGACACTGCTGATGAGGTACAGTAACAACTCAATTTCAATTCTATTTTTGAAAAGTAAAACTGATAATATTGCACAAAAATAAGTTATGATTGTATGTTAGGCTGACTTAAATTTGATTCACAAGGAGTGATTATTCTCACAGCCACCTGGATTTACAATGAAAATTTATCCAAAATTTCCACAGGATTGGCTGTGAGTTAAATTTTAATTGATGTTTTTTCTTAGCAGATACTGAAACTTCATGACAAGGCATTCGGGCATAAAAGTTGTTAAAGGAAATTGAAACTACATGCAGTGACAATTGTGAATGTTGTTGGAAATGCCACATATGAGAAGAGACATTAGATAAGAAGCTAGATCAGTGACGACTTGGATGTCAATATCGCTATGACGACGACAATCTACAATGTTATATCATGTTGCTAAAAGTGATGTTTTGGTTTTTTGTTGTAAATGCTTGTACTTTATACTGAAAACGTTTATGTTAGATCCGATTTCATAACATGTTTAATAAATTACATTTCCATTCATGAGACTGCCTTTACATCATTATTGTTATAATTGAATCTTTAATGCTAAAACTTTTGTGGGATAATCTGTACTTCGAACACATTGACAACCCTTCAAATGTTTGATGTTGGTTGGTTGGTTTTACACCCCTTACAACACGTTGAGGTGGGACCACCTTTTTTAATACCAGCGCTGTAGTGTAATGTTTAGGCCCTTCGCCAATCTTGTTATTATTACTATTGGGATTTTTTCCCTCTCAGCTCGGGTTGGCCGTCACTGACAGGCAGGGTCGAAGTAGCCCGTCTCTTTAATTACCTTACAGTATTGCAGGAGACGTAAAACTGGTAACCAAACCAAACCTTTTTAATGTCCATCTCTGATACTGATAGGATGGGGGTTTGAGCCATGAAAATTCCTGTGAGTTCCCCATGATTTAAACCCAGGGCCTGACACCCCCAGAGTATGATTTCGGCTTGTTCATAACTCGTCTCCTTACCTGGGGCAGTGCAGGCATGTTATCCCCAATACATTTCTTCTTCTTCTTCTCTTTCTATACCATACCTTGTCTACTCCTTCAACTAATTTTCCGACTCTTCCTCTCATTCTCTTCCTGGTCTCCTCCAACTCCCTGCAACTCTTGTTGCCTGCCTTGCTTCTCTCCTCTTTTTCCGTGTCTATTCCTTCCTTTTCAACCACACCCCTGATCTTAGGGTAGGTAAGATCGAACACCTAGTCTTCTCAGATAAGGATGAAAAATCTTGGAGGTCGCGTGTATGCAAGTTGCGCACGTTAAAGATCCGTTGGTCAGGTGGTTGAACATTGTAAAGAGTAGGCTTATTTGGCCGCCGCACAGGCAAAATGCAAAATTAAGTCCAACCCAAAAGACTTTGGAATGGTTCACAATGCCAAAATGATCTTACAGAGTCAATGGAGTCGTAATGTAAAATCCCAACCAACCTAAGGCGGAGCATCCACTGACCTGTTTTGTCAGTTGCAAGCTCCAGAGATGCGTCTCGAAAGGGGTATGCTTTACCGAGTGAAGCATAAGTGAGAGTTAGAGTGGGTTTTGTATTATTACATGTACTTCAATGGTTTTGAGCTGGCGGTATTACGGGCATTATTTACTATTTTTACTTCAGATATAGGCCTAAATGTACCAAGTGAAGTACTGGCGGATGGTGGTACAAAGAGTTATTTCATTGTTTTTCAAACTGTACCACTGCGAAAAGCAGGCGGAATGTGGGAATGGCCGTATTACAAGGTTTCACTGTATTTTTAACCATCAATAGCGAGTAGGATTCTGGGAGATCCTCCTTAGCTCTAGAATGCGCCCCTCTCCGCTCGCATTGGCCCTGACTGGGCCGGTCCAAGTTGAAGTAGCCTGCCTTTATAATGACCTTACAGTGTCACATGGGGCATAAAAACCAAATCCAAGCCAAGCAAGCACGGATCCTTCTTGGACATGGAAACCCTGAAATCAAATCCTGGAAATGGAAGGGTTCACATGGATGGAGTTTTTTTTTTTCAAAGGTTCAAATTTCCATCCTACCAGAATGGACAATAAAATTAGAGGTCCTGCCACTAAATTGACCGAAAAGTGTTGAAGTGAGCATTTAAATTAAATCAAAAGCAACGATACAAAAAGTCAGGTAGAAAAAAACTACCCATGGCCTCCCCACAAACTGCCTTTATTTGCCTGTAGTCCAGCCGTAGTGTGCCTGCTTACAAATGAGGAGGTCCTGGGTTCGAATCCTGGGAGGTTTCCTGGAATTTTTTTCAGAAAATTTCATGGCTCCGACCACTCGTCCTATCAGAGGTGGACGTCAAATTCAGATGTCTCATCTCTTAAATGACCGTCAGGTGCTGCAAGGGACATTGAATCTAAACCAAACAAACAGCGAAACAGCTTTATTTTTTCATCTCATTTACTAGTTTTGAGAAAAAAGACATCCTACTTACAAAGATTTGTAGTTAGTGATCAAGAATTTATTTAATTTTAATCAAAGCTATCTCTGCTCCAGGTAAAATACTAATGTTCTCTAAAACTTTTTTGGGCTTGATTACCAGTTTCACGCCCCCTGCAACACTGTAAGGTCATTTGAGAGACGGGCTACTTCGACTCTGCCTATCAAGGCCAACCCGGGCTGAGAGGGAAAAAATCCCAGCTGAAAAAAAACAGATTGCCCGCGGTCGGGGAATGAACCGGGGTCTTCCGCATGACAGGCAAAGAGCCTAACCATTATACCACAGCATCGGTTCTAAAAACTTTCTTGACGGGAGATAGAAAAATGCTAAAGTAATTGCTATGGGCACATTTCACTTACATGTAATTTTTGTAAATAAAAATTGAGATAAAATATAAAGCAGTTTTTAGCTATGTTTGGCCAACCAAATTGTTAGAAAACCGAGTGTGTAAGACAAGGCACAGCTTTGTGTACCTGACCTCAAATCTGCAGTCTTGGGTAAAATACATTTTCCATTGTGGCATGAAAATTTAAACTCAAAATTATGTGTGTAATTTATTTTACAAGATAAATGGGATATTGAGTACAATTACACTCACAATAACTTGGGATGATGTATTTAAAGTAAAGAAATAAAATCAATACTTTTATTTTAAATTTTCACACTAAAATGAAAAACTTGTATTTTGCTTTTAGATAGTAGAAATGTGATAAGGAATATGAGGGGAAAAAAGACAACAAATAATTTCACAAATGTTTATTCATAACAATTCTCTCCCATCAACAGCAGACTCACAAGACGGCTAACTTCAGCACACCAACGAAACAGAAACAACATCCCTCACCAATGACAAGGGAATGCACAATAGGAAAAAATACATCAACACAAAAACCAGTCGGATCTCCACTATCTATGAGGAGATCGATCCCGCCGCATCTGGCGATGTCTGTGCGAGTCGTCCCTCTGATGGTAGTCCCCGTGATTCCTCGGGTAGTTCCTGTCTCCCCTGTTGTCCCATCCACGATTGTAGTCATGACTTCTGTCATTTTGATAGTACCCCCCACCCCTTCTGTCTCCACTCCTATCGTGGTGATACCCCCGACCACCTCTGTCTCTATTTCTGTTCCAGTTTCGCGAATCATCTCGCTGGCGGCGATGGTAAAAGTCTGTCACTGTAGGAGGTTTGCTTACAGAGTCAGAGTTTGCCACATTCTCCTGATAGTCCGCATCTGAGTCGGAGTAGCGGTTGCTGAATGAAGCTTCGAGCTCCATAACTTGGCTGATGTGACTGGAATCCCCAGAGTTCTGCACATAGAGTGAGGAAACGGCGGTGCTGTCGACACCGGAGGCGGCCGATGTCGCACCGTTGGCACTGTCAGAGGCCTGAGGGTGATCAGCATCTCCACCGTCACCCGGCTGCTCGTCGATGATGGCGATGCCAGCCGCTGCAGCAATCTCAGCCAAGTCAGACATAGTCTCGGCTTTGGAAAATGTCAGGATCTGTACACACAATAATGTTTTGTCCCAGTGGAATGTTTTCAATCAAAATCTGAGCATTCCTGTGAATTTCTCTACAACCCCAATTGCCTGATGAGGTAAGACTGGCTTGTGGAATAAAGTGACGAAGATACCGTGTTGAAGTTTGCTGACCGTCAGTCCGCTGCGATTTCCAGCACTTGTGGCATACAAGCTGAAAAAAAGTAAATGTAGAACTGATTATTTGTTTGTTTGGGGTTTTACAGCACTATCGACACTAAGGCCATATATTTCATTTTGGTTTAGTTACCAGTTTTACGTCCCTTGCAATACTGTAAGGTCAATTAAGAGAAGGGGTACTGTCAAGGCCAACCCGGGCTGAGAGGGAAAAAAATCCCAGCAGAACAAAACCAGATCGCCCATGCTCGGGATCCATTTGGGTCTTCCGTAACCATTACACCACAGTGTCGATCACATATTTCAGTGGAGGACTAAAGCCAGTAAAGAACAAGAAGGGACAGACCAAAACGCCCACCAAACACCCACATGCACAAGTGAAGAGTTTGAAAAAACAGGCTAACGAGTGTACAGGAAAGATTACAACAAGAATATTATTTATGAGAGAATTTCATTACTGAAGACAGAATAATATCATATTGTGAGTGCTCATTTGCTTTGAGGCAGGATTTTTACAACAATTATTTCATTTAAAAAAGAAAAGTTGCTGGGTTTCAGTTGCACTGAAATTTAAAACAAATTTAGAATGGCATGGCATGTTTATAGAGTTCATTAAAAGAATATGTATAACAATTAGCATACCATATAATATACGTAAATCTTAACAAAAGCAATGCAAATAGACACAAAGAATTTTTTTATGTAAACAGCCTAAGATCAGAGATGATGGTTTTACATTACGAACAGATTGATTTCTTAATGAGTTCTTCAACAATCAGAGAAGACTGTACATGTCTGTCAAGCCTGCATCATGCACTCTCCTAAGTGGCCGGACTCAAGGATAAGTTACAACCTGTGACATGAGCATTTCTCTTATCTGACACCATGGTTTGACTCTAACTCTAACTTTACTGTCCTTCACCTTTCTTTCTTTTCTCTCTTTCCCCTTTCTTCCTTTCCTTTTCTTCTCTTTTTCCCCCTTCCCCTTTCAGTCTTTCCTTTTCTCTTCTCTCCTTCCCCTTTCTTCCTATCCTTTTTCTCTCCTCTCCTTCCCCTTTCTTCCTTTCCTCTTTCTCTCTTTTCCCTTTCTCAAGTAAGGTCCTGTCAGGTTTTGCCAACTTCACATCTGTGACCAGATTCGCAAGTCTCCCTGCAACTCACAACGTGTGGTTTTATTGTGTCAGTAGACAGGGTGATCTTTATTTATTTACAAGAACAAAAATCACTCCATATAGCGCTAGACATAAGTATGGCGCGAAAAAATGAAGCTGTAAATATGACGCTAAAAAAGAACCCAACAGACTTAAAGGCTGCAGTTAAAGATTTCTGTGATTTCAAGTTTTTTGTTTACAAATTTTCTTTGTCCTACTGCATCTTGGAGCGCGTGGGACAACAAACCTGATGTGAGTCCGATGATAAATCCTGAAACTTTCGGCTTTAGGAGATTTTCCAACTGACAGACGGAATGATTTATAACTGGGGTCTGTTTCTCTGCCTGAAAAGCTGGTGAAGAACTGGTCAATCTCTGCCTGCAAAATCAAAACAAGAAAAAAAATCAAATAAGAACAGAACAGTCTCTTTGAACCAAACTGATCTGAGAAGAAAATTATATAACTTGTCATATAAAAAGAAACAAACCTTTCTAACGGGGCAACAGAGAAGTGAGAAAGAAAAGACTGGAAAGAGATACAGTCTAGCATGCACATAGCGAAATCCATGGGACGTTGAAATCTTTTTGTTATGTGCAAATACTCATTAATCGCTACATTCTATCCGTTCAGTCAATAATGTTGAGTTCCAAACCCTGTACATTCATAACAGACATGCCAACCAGTTAAGAAAAAAATCTGAAAATCCAGCCCTGCTTATAAATTTTTGAAGTGCTTTGAATGGATGCAGATGGTTTCGAAATCTAGAGTACCAGATTTATCCTGAAAAATCAGTTCCTCTGATATAAGTGCCAGAGAGTGGTCACCTCTTAAAATATGAAAAAGAAGAGAATCCCACCAAAATTTCAAATCAAGCGTCCCTTCCTCTTAATGTCTATGACAAAAATAAATTTTAAACAGAAATTTAAACGATCACCCACAAACAATGAACATCCAACAGTGAAACAAGCAAGTCATTACCTGCGGCAATGTTGTCAAATTTCCTTGAGAAAAGGTAATGTCCCGCTGGTTTGATAACAAGCACACTCCACTGAACAAGTTGCTGTTTAGTAGGTTATCTGGAGGGAAATTTAAAGAAATCTTAAACAAACTGGTCTCAGCTACAAATCACTACCTCACTTCACATTGTTTGACAGCAAAACCTTTTAGGTAGGGCAGGCTAACATACTTTGCACCATCCAGATCTCTACATTTACACTTTTTCACATTATGAAAATTTTCATTATGCATCCTTGTGTCCCAGGGGCGGGGAACCTGTGGCTGAGTCAGTAAAGTGCTCATCAAATCATGGAGGTACTGGGCTCAAATACTTGGTGATTAATCAGCATATCTTTTAGTTTAAGTAGCTACTGAGCCATTGATACTAATGTTAAAAACAGAGATCACACTTTTTAAATGACCTTACAGTGTTGCAAGAGGACCTTAACCAAACCCAAACAAATCTCTTTGCCTTATTTTCTCTTTCAACAAAGAAAATGACATGATACGAATGGGGGTAACTCAATCGTAAATAACACGTAAAATCTAATTTATCACATTTTCATCATGTACTCATCAACCTAGATTCTAAAATTCTACTTTCACTAGCATCGGGATTTTGAGATAGAGAAATATTTTGTGGATCCTTTAACGGAATGAGGCCATACATGTACCCATTTGGCAAAAAGTTCAGTTTTCCTTCTAAATTAGAAGTTCATTTGAGAGCCAGACGTCTTCAACTCTATCCGCCACTCCAGATAAAAAGGACACTCCATTCCAACAGAAAGATGGAGATGCGTAATTAAAAGAGTCTCCTCCTACATGGGACATATATGTGCCAGGGTAGACTCTTTACTTTAACCGTAATCTAATCATTGCACCACAGACACTGGTTTAGACAGAATTAAAATGTAACAGATTCTTTTAAGCATGAACAAAGAACAATTTTACCGTTTCAAAGATATTCTAAATCTCTCTACCAGGCTCACTAACCATGTCTCATTCTATCAGTTCTCCCCTCTGTGAAATCTCACCTGATATAAAGTTTTCCCAGCTTGAGGTCATGCTTCACACGAGCCCATTGTAGTACACCAGGGAGGGGTAGAAAAATAACACAGTACAGCAGATTAGGATCTCTGTTGAAAAAGCAAATTTTGTAGAATAACAAAAAGGTAGTAAGCAGACCGCAATAACAAATACTACAGTAGAACCCGCATAAGTTGACATTGCTGGGACTATTGTCAAAATTGAAATCATGTTAAGTAAAGAGAAAGTCAACTTAAGGGACCGGCGCTGTGGTGTAATGGTTAGGCTCTTCGCCTTGCAAGCAGGAAGACCCTGGATCGATCCCCGATCGTGGACGATCTGCGTTTTTTTCTGCTGGGAATTTTTCCTCTCAGTCTGGGTTGGCCCTGACAGGCAGGGTCGAAGTAGCCCGTCTCTTAAATTAGGTTAAATGACCTTACAGTGTTGCAGGGGACGTAAAACTGGTAACCAAACCAAACCAACTTAAGGGATGTCCATGTAGTAGTAGTAAGGAGTGAGTGTTAAAGAGGCCCAAGCCCCAGCTGTTTAAGACTCTTCTTTTTTGTTTTTTACTTAAACTTAAGTTTCCCTGAGGGTTGCCCTCTCTATGTGCTGCACCCACACGGCACTTTGTTGTCACGAAAAGCCACAACAGCCAGGCAAAATTGTTAGTATACCCCCCCCCCCCCCACCCAAAAAAAAAAAAAAACCCAGGTCTGGTCTAGATTTCTAGATCTAGCTAAAGTTAAAAGTCTAAAGTAAAGTTAGCCAAGCTCCTGCCTCTCTAAGAAGACTGAAATTGAAGAATGCGAAGAGCTGCATCCATACTATCATTGTCCATCATCATGGGTGACAAAATTTGAGTAGATCTAGATCTAGATACGTGATGCAAACAGTCGTAAGTTGCATTTTGGTCCTAAACAGAGTTATTGGTACTACTTACGGTGTGCAGTCCCCTCTTCTTTGTTTACGTTGCGGCCATATTCGATACCTATTTAATAGTGTCATCAAAAGAGCAGCAAAAATCATTAATCAAGATTCACCATTTTTCGATGATTTGTACACAACAGCAGTTCTTAAAAAAGCGAAAGACGTAATGGAAGACA
>JAUKPP010098780.1:0-25856 GCA_032273245.1 Phyllaplysia taylori
TGATGATGATGATGATGATGATGATGATGATGATGATGATGATGATGATGATGATGATGATGATGATGATGGCGATGGTGGCGGTGATGATGACTATTATGTTGATGATGTTAATGAAGATAATGATTCCTGTCCCAAATTCATGAAAAAGTG
This sequence comes from Phyllaplysia taylori, assembly GCA_032273245.1. Taxonomy (NCBI): domain Eukaryota; kingdom Metazoa; phylum Mollusca; class Gastropoda; order Aplysiida; family Aplysiidae; genus Phyllaplysia; species Phyllaplysia taylori. Next base: position 154 of record JAUKPP010098780.1, read on the forward strand.
GGGAAACAGAATAGTTTGGATGAATATCTTTGTGCCACGATGCTGTACTGTAAACATGTAAATGCTAACAAGGTGTTAACGAGTGTTTGCATGAGAACACGTGTGTTATGTGCGCTGTGAGTGAGCATGCGTGTGGATATGAGTGCATGGGTTCGCCTGCAAGCTTAGTTGTGCGTACGTGCGTACGAATATGGGTGACTGTTATGGTTCGCACCACCTTTCCCTTAAGTAAATGAACCTGCCCTCTCTTTACCTGGGAACAACACAAGCTTCTATATTTAGCGCCACTTGTTGAAAATCTTGAGCATCAAATGTGAATGACTTGGTAAACTTCCGGCCCCGCGGGGGGCGCCCACGCTCGTATCGATACGGCGTTATCTCCATGGCAACAATGACGTCACTTCAACGCTTAATATGGCGTCTCTGACGACTGTCCGGGATATTCCGATAACAGCCAGCGGGTGGAACAGAATCTTGATGTGCTCAAGTTCTTCCTGGTATGACTCGGCGCTTTTGTAATGCTGCTTGTTAGCCGGTTTATCTGTCACTGGCTACACATCTTCTCATAATTGTTGTTTGTTGATGGAGAAAATCACAGAATAACTCACTTATTTATGGAGAAGGCTTTGACTGTGTTTTCTGTCGTTGGATTGTAGGACAAAGCATTTTAAGTGATTGCGTCAAGGAAACAGAGGACAGAGGAGAGTTAGTTAGTTTAAAGTTAGTTGTTTATAGAGGCGCCAGCATCCATGGCTGTTTTAGCCTCGGACAGAGGAGAATGACGAAGCATGATTGCTTGGTTGCATGCTTTGATTGGTTGCAGGCTTGCTTTTACGGCTAAAACAACCAAAGAAGCTCATCTCTGATATGACAAGTTTTGGGACTGTGAAAACTCATTAAAAAAACCCGCATGAACTTCCCTGGATTCGACCCTGGGACTTCCGCATTTGAAGGTGTGGGCTGTATCGCCCGGCCACAGATGCACCCTTGCCTTTCCTGGATACAGTTGAACCTGCCCAAGCGACCACCTGCACAAGATGACCACCTGAACAAACGACCACTTTCCATCAACCCCCAAATTAAATATTTTCTATATAATATATATTATCCCTCTCTGAGACGACCACCTGTCTAGAACGACGATTTTCTCTCGACATAGGGTGGTCGTCTTAAACAGGTTTGGCAGTACTTTCATGATTATCATACACCTTTAAATAGTTATCAACGTTTAAGGGTTTACTGAAATACGATTATTTATTTCGTTGGGTCAACCTTTTGTTGAGAGGAACATTACATCCCTTCAGAAAGACGGAGATATTCAATGCAGATATTACTTCTTTACGTGTGATTCAAACCCACAGCCTTCTGCAGGCAAGGCGGACAACCACAGTATCACACCACGGACACCAGTACGCCTTACGACAGTAAAGCTGATCCTCTTGCCCACACAAAATCAATACTTCTACTTCTACTTCTACCTACCGGGGAACAAAAGCCGGGCGAGGATTTAATGAACAGAATTATATCCAGATCTCAGAGCCTACCATGATGGACTTTTTTCAGAGCGACAATTACTGGGGTTTCAGTAAACTACGATGAAAAATAGAGAACGTCTGTCATATGATCCGGGTCCCTGAAGTAGATTTTTTTTTACCCGGAGTCTTATATTTCTTAGCACTATTTTTTTCTTTGTGCTGTGGCAATTATCTATAGGAAAGACTTTCATTTCAGTGAAGAAAATACGAGTAATACACATATCTTTATATTTTCCTTTTTTCCGATGCAGACGATTTTAAGAATTCTTTTTTTTACCTTGCCTCAATACTAAATGCATTTATTGTTTTCATCCGTGAGAGTACGAGGTTTGCGTGCATATTGAATTACAGCCATTGTAAGAAACCGTAATTTCTTACAAGGATAAAGAAACTCGAAAGTCTTTAAACATTTTTTGCCAGAGTGGTTTTGTTACTAGTTGTCCCTTTCTACATTGTAAGTTCATAATTAGAGATGAGCTACGTCGACTTCATTTCAGTGAAGAAAATACGAGTAATACACATATCTTTATATTTTCCTTTTTTCCGATGCAGACGATTTTAAGAATTCTTTTTTTTACCTTGCCTCAATACTAAATGCATTTATTGTTTTCATCCGTGAGAGTACGAGGTTTGCGTGCATATTGAATTACAGCCATTGTAAGAAACCGTAATTTCTTACAAGGATAAAGAAACTCGAAAGTCTTTAAACATTTTTTGCCAGAGTGGTTTTGTTACTAGTTGTCCCTTTCTACATTGTAAGTTCATAATTAGAGATGAGCTACGTCGACTGCCTGTCAGGGCTAACCTGGGCTGAGAGGAATGAATCCCAACAGAAAAAAACACACAGATCTTCCGCACGATAGGCGACGAGCCTACCCATCACATTAGAGACAACGGTGGTTTTTCTTCCAGTCAAACCTGACTACGTTTTAAAAATAGCAGAGGTTAATCCCGTGCGGCCATGTTATCGGACGTGGAGTTTGCCGAAGATTCCCGGGGGAGGTGAAAGCACTGAGTTTTGAGCTGGACTGGGACACACCGTGTTTAAATTCTCATTGTAGGAACGAAACAAGATTTTCAGTAAGCTATGTAGGAAAACAATAAAGACTTTGATTCTGATGCCCAAGCGAGGATTAGAGGGAGCTAAGTAGAAGAACATGCCATTTAATTTGAGATAGTACGGAATGAAAGAAAGTAGCAAGTAGGCTTGGTGTTCCAGAAAAAAGGAAAGAAAAGAACAGACATGAGGTGAGGGTTGGGGTGTGGGGTTGGGGTGTGGGAGTTGGGGTGTGTGGGTTCGGTAGGGCCTATTGGTGGAGGGGTAAATATTTGGCTCAGTGATGTCTTTGAATGCTATCCACCAGGCAGTCATTGGGTAAGCATGTATTAAGAAAATAATGGAGTATATTAGTATCACCGGACGATTGAGTAGCTGCACAATATTCCATGCACTTGTCAATGTCACCGAGATTTATTCCACTCAGAGCACACACAGAACAAGGCTGGGTAATTCCTCAATGCCATGAACGTCCCTGTGAACTTTTCACAACTCACTCACACATCGCAGAATCCTCCATCTCGAATACTTCCTCACAAGCACACAGACACACTCACGCACACACACACGCCAGCGACAGCAGACATCAGAGAGACATCTGTGTTCAATGTACATGAAGTTTGACACAGCTAATTGCACGACATGCCATGGGCGCAGGTTGGGACACAGAAGTGGGGGATGACAGACTGCGCTATGTTATACACTTGAGACACGTGGTTTGATTTAGTTTTGGCTTAACGTCCCTTGCAACACTGTGAGGTCTTTTAGGGGACGGGCAACTTCGACCCTGCCAGTCAGGGCCAAACCCGGACTGAGAGGGGACATCGTCCCAGCAGAAAAACGGAGATATACTCGATCAAACAAACTGCCCAACGCGAGCCTCGAACTCACGTCCTCTGTGTGATAGGCGAAGAGCCTAAACATTACACCACAGACGCCGTGCGACACGTAGACATGGCGCATAATTGGTAAAGTTGTTAATTGTTGGACAAGACAGTTTGCAGGATCAGCGACCGCGGCTACCAGATAAAGAGCAGAAATTCGGAACAGAAACAGTCGCATCACACAGGGAGATTAATTCCTACAAACTTGAAAGGGAAAGATGAGCACAGCAAACCTGGACAAAACTGATATCTAAGCCTCTTGGTGTCGGGCTTGCATGATGGCAACTCAGATGGCTAAAATAGCTGAGGCTGGCGCCTCTATAAATAACCCACTCGTTACTACTACGACAACTCAGACAGACGCTTAGAAAGTAAACCATAGACCCAGACGAACACAAAAACAACTTAAAGATCGCGACTCGAATTCCTTTAGGCTGTAAAACACACTAGAATTTGAAATATATTAACGTATTGTATATTTGTACTTCTGTTTTAAAACTAAACCGCAAAGCAAAAAAACAAAAAGATAATGTTGACGCAGCACCAAAATTGAGAGAACTCCTAAAATAGCAAGATGAGGACTTTACAGTAGTGATACGGTCATGTCCCAAGACAAACTAGCTAATAAGTCTTGGGTCATGTCTCTCTCTCTCCCTCCATCTCTCTCTCTCTCTCTCTCTCTCTCCCTCTCCCTCTCTCCCTTACTCTCTCTATCTTAGCCCTCCTTTTATTATAATATTTCTTCTCCCTTTTCAGGTATTTACAGAGTCTACAGACAAAATGGCGAGATATGCCATGAATCTGTCATGTCGGTTCTCCGTCCCCTTGCACCGTTTGAGCCTCTCCCTAGTCTGTGTGTCAAACCTGCATAGTCGTGCTCCTGTTAGCAACCTGAGAGAAAGTCGTGACAGAAAGACGTAATTCGATAAAGCCACGATTCGCTGCATCGTGCACATTCACTTTTCAAAATAAGAAAGAAACGGGAATGACCAGTTTCCTGTGCAAAGCTTGTTTCTTTTAGACGAATACGTTTGCTGATTTGCAACAAAACAAGCTAAATTTACACTTGTTTTTTTTTCCTGAGAAAAATGAAAAGATGAAAATAAACATAACATTATTAACATTATGTGTCTAGAACAAATATACGAGGATGAAAGTGGCCCTCCAACAGAGATACTGCGATCTGGGATCCCAAAGAATTCGACAGAGTTTATAGCGCGTGTGGAAATACAAACGGTAGTAAAAGTTACAATGCTCAACCAGAGAGCAATTTTATACATCATTCATGTGTTTATGGTAAAATTATAATATAGTGGACTGTCAATGATAGGAATAACTTTTCTGCAGGATTCCTTCGAAAGTCTACGATATACATGACTAAACTATGAATCATGTATGAAATTGCTCTCTGGCTGAGAATTGTAACTTTTACTTCTGTTTGTAAAACAATGTGACATGCACGGGAAAAAACACTACATATTGACATATTTTGACTTAAGTCGCTGACAGTGAACCGAGCGCAAAGCCACTATTATCGACCGCCGTGTATTATAATCCGCAGGTTCCAGTCACAAGATTAGCGCGGATTAACACGGCCATGTCCACACCCCTGGGTTCACCGTGGTTATTGTGTAGCCAGATTGGGCAGGTTTTACTCCATTTATGGCTGGTTTTTTCTTCTTACATTCTTGCAATGGGAAAATATTAATCTGATCTATGTGTCCGTAAAGTTATTTTTCGAAACATGTTTGAAGCAGGCAGTTTCTTTCTCGTTTGAAAGCGGGCATACAAGTATTTAGATCTCCGTAGGGATTTAAAATTCCTTGGAATTAATTTATTGGTCCATTCCAAAGCCTGGGTTCAATCATGCAAATTTAATATATCATAATATGATTATACGAAAAACGTAGAGATCTTTACTTTGAACTACTGTGAAGGCTAGGCGACACTCCAACACCTCTTAGTTCTTTTTTAACAGGAGGGGCAGATTCGTTTAGTAAAATAACAGACGAAAAATGAAAAGACATTTCGTAAAAATGGCAGATTTGTTTAGTAAAATAACAGACGAAAAATGAAAAGACATTTCGTAAAGGTGGCTGCAAGAAAAAGCAAAATCTAATTTAACAAATTTGGCGCCACTTGATACTATTACCTTAACACAGACAAATTGATAAATGGCTCTTTTTGTATGTGAGAAAAATCTGGAACTTGATAGGAGCACAAATAGTAAAACAATAGAAGACAGCATTCCTCACACAACTGAGATATTTTTGCTTATTTTGCGAGACATTCCGACCGTGACGGGTATGTCGCCTCTGTGTAGCAATGTTGACCAAAGCAGCGTACACGACAGGTATATGTTCGTGGTAGCCACTTGTGTGTGGCTATACATACATTGGGTGTATCACGGAGAAAAGGGGCAGGAGGTGAGGGTGGGGATGACTTGAGTTTGGGGATAATTGAGGGTTTTGATGACGTGTGACTGTCTTTGTTTATTTGCTTCTTTTTGGGTTCGCGTAAACAAATCAATTCCAAGGGAAAATTGTGACTAAATAAATACAACTAGCCAACACGGACAAACATACAAATATACAAACACATAACCACACACTAAAGAAAAAGATGCACCCTCCAAATACAGGGCGATAAAAACTTAACTGACAAACAAAGTCACAATCATGTAGTACTGGAATGTTTATTTACTGTCATATGAAATATGAAAAACAATCTTATCTCTACCATCACAACAATGTAAACAATAATAAAGTGTTGTGGTCACAGTCTTTGATTGAATCGATAACAAGATAAACTGCATTTTGACAACAAGAATAACAATAACAACCAGCATAGTTTATATAAATCTATAAAAATAAAAAAACCAACCCCAGTATCTGTCAGTCTTTTATAAAGCACTATTAAGCCACTTAAAGTTCAAGAAGAAGATAAGTAGAACTATTCATGTAAAAAATCTTCTCAATTGATGGATGTAGAGACATGTGCAAGATATGCACGTTGGACTATACACATTATGCAGCACGTCCAGCAAAATATGGTCATAAGAAATTCAAGACAACAGATTATATGAGGGAGGATCTGGTCATTATTTGAATGAAAAATAAATGTCAGAAATATAAAAAAAAAATTAAAGGAAAAAAATAAATAATACAATTAAAGAAAAATCAATAGAATAAAAAAGACAGAAAATGTGAACGGGAGAAGGCGAAAATGTTAAGTACGACTTGAACCAGGATGTAGTATAGAGAGAAAATACCTCTTAGCTCAGATATTCCGAACTGGTATTAAAGTGAGAACTTCTTATCGTATGGGTCTAGACCGTGCGAAACAATAGTTATACAATATCATCAATTATACAACGGAATCTTGGGGATTTCGTGCTGTGTCGGTGAAAAACAAAACGAAACAGAGTAGATGATTGGATGGTTCAAGTTACTGAAGAATGCCATGTTATATAAATCAAAAGTTAAAAACGTTAAGGCGGAGCGTCCACTGACCTGTTTTGTCGGTTGCAGGCCTGGCTCATGAGTATATATCATATATACATGGGCCTGGCCTGCAGCGGACAAAACAAGTCAGTGGACGCTCCGCCTAAACAAAACAACAACAGTCTTACGTCTAGAGACCGACATATTATATCAAAGAAGTTTAAAAAGAAATCTGTTTTGCTATAGGATGTCTTGATGGAGCGTTCGAGTGGATTTGATTATATGATTGATCCTAAGCCCCCCTCCCCGCCCCCACCTCCCTTTATTCCCTCTCTCTCCCTCTCTCTTTCTCTGTCTGTCATTGTCTGTCTGTCTGTCTGTCTGTCTGTCTGTCTGTCTGTCTGTCTGTCTGTCTGTCTGTCTGTCTGTCTGTCTGTCTCTCTCTCCCTCTCTCTCTCTCTCTCTCTCTCTCTCTCTCTCTCTCTCTCTCACTCCCACTTTCTGTCAGTTTCTTCCTTTCTTTACAAATCGGTCACTTTTACATTACAATTGAACCTGCTCAGGCGACCACCTGTACAAGATGACCACCTGCACAAACGACCACTTTCTATCGACTCCCAAATTGCATGCCTTCTATATGTTATCCCTCTCTAAGACGATCACCTGTTTAAAACGATCACTTTTTTTTCTCATCATTAGATGGTCGTCTTAGACATGTTTGTCTGTGATTCCACACATTTAGGTGCATTCAGTATTACGATATGAACCAATGAAGTAAGGAACCGCACTGAATCATGAGCATGCATTGGTTGTTATGCTGAAATAGTGCATGCAAAATTTGTTAGACATATCTTTAACGGAATGTTCAGAAAAGATTTCAACTTTCTTTTAAAAGCATATCCGGGTTTAAGTCTATATTCGTACTGGCCTCAACAACAAAATACAGCACTAATAAGTGTGTGAAAGACGAGTAGAAAATAAATAAATTGAATATGTTATTATTTTTTGTACATATAATAGCTACAATATGATTATAGATATTGGAATGTCATGAAGCGTCCAAGGTCGTCAATATTTTTGCAGAGGCCATCTCTTTTGTTTTTTCTGTTTGTTTATTGTTTCAGCCTTTCATCATGACCAAGGGAAACACCTTTTTTTCCACGGGTTTAGAAATAAGTCTTTACTTTGGTACGCTTTGAGCTAAGCAGCCGGAGGGAAGTAAAGGCATTAGGCCTACTAAATCTAAGTAAGAGCACAATCGGCGTTGTAGATGGAGTTAAATGGATTGCTTTTTCACCAGGAACCCGCTTTGGACTAGACCTAAACAATCGTTTACCTTTTCAATAAAGCAGCTTTAGAAAGTAGAAAAAGTTCGAGGATCGAGGGAAGTATGGGCGTTTCTATTGTTCCAGCCGACTTCAGTATTGAAATCCATCACGAATTTCCCCAAGGTAAAAAAATCAATATCCAAGTCCAAGAGTCATTTTGGTATGAACTGTTCACGCTCGCTAGAAGGAAACCACCGGCAGTGTTACATTGTGATTAACTAATTGCTATATATTGTATATTATATACAGCTGAACCTGCTTAAGCGACCATCTTTTCAAGACGACCACCCGCCCAAAGACCACTTTCTATCGATTACCAAATTAATTCTTTTCTATATGTTATCCCTGTCCAAGACAACAATCTGTCAAAATCGACCATTTTTTTTTCTCGATTTTGCGTGGTCGTCTTAGACAGGTTTGACTGTATAGAATGACTGTGTTTTGCTCACCTTTGGTGTTTGATTCTCAGTATTGGATTTGTCTAGTTTGATTTTGATTTTGGTTTTCAGTCCCTTGTAACACTAAAAGGCCATTTGAAAGGTGATTGGTAGAATGATATTTATTCTTTCCGCAGAGAAACGCAGATGACAAAAGATCCCCAATGTCCACCAGCGTCTGTGGTGAACTGGTTAAGCTCTTCGCCTGTCACACGGAAGACAAAAGTTCGATGCCACGTGTGGACGATCAGCGTTTTTCTCCTGGGATTTGTCCCTCTCAGTCCGGGTTGGCCCTGACAGGCAGGGTCGAAGTAACTGGTCTCTTAAATGACCTTACAATGTTGCAGGGGACGCAAAACTGGCAACCTAACCTGACCAAGCTCCTGTTCCTTCTTTAAGACCAGAGAAAGGCGAACTACGCATAGAAGAAATCTTTACCCTAGTCGACAATACAGGCACATTGCTTAATAATCAAGTAATCAGATGGAAAAAGCAAAAATTTGGTTATATCTCTTATAATATGATGGGAGGAGGTTAGCGCAGTGGTTCTTAACCAGGGTTCGATCGAACCCCATGTGTTTGCGAGTCAGTATCATGGGTGCAGTGGAGTCAAGACTCGAACATTTCTATTTCGTGCATCCCACGCATACAATTCTTAATTTTCTGTTTCAGTCCCGCTTTACCAACATCAGTGCAAATCTAATTACTCTTGCAAGAGGCGGTTCGTTTTATGGACTTATACATATATAGGTCTAGATCTAGGCCTATCATTATTTTGAATTCGAAGAAGTTTTTAAAAATTTTTTTCAATCACGAGGGATCAGTGAATGCATGTCGTAAAAACCTTCAGGGAATCGGTGGGTCTAAATAGGTTAAGAGGATGGTTTGGGTATCGTCATCTAAATTTTACGGCAGCTCTAACAAGCAAAAGACAGATGTAGTTCTCAACAAGCAAAACACGGCCCTTCCATACTTATCTATGGCATTGTTTTTGCACTGCAAAAATTGATTGGGCCACGTGAAACATGATACAAAAAAAATGACGTATATTATCACAAGTGTGTACAAAGGCTTAAACAATACTTACAACTCTGTTAAAAAAGATGAACGGCTTGTATTCTCTACCGAGTAAGCCACATGGATGTTATTATAACATCAACAACTTTATGGAACAACAGACGTGCTCCAAGATATCTATGAACAAATACACTGAAGGCAATGGAATGTGAGCGAAGTTCTGAGTGGTACCAGCCACAGAGAGAGAGAGAGAGAGAAAGAGAGAAGGTTAACACATCAATATACATAGAATATAGCTGTGCAATTGTTTGGTAAGTGAGCAAGAAATATTGGTAACTCGCTTAAGGCTTTAGTTGTATAACGTGCAGTTGTAAAGATGACGTCTGAGACGGGTGGGGTTTATGGTAGGACTAACACAGCCAAAGAAGCTGGTGCTTCTATTACTCTCAACTGAGGTGGGACTAAAGTTTATACACAAAAACTGTTGATTCAATAGAAATGACAGAGATATTTCTCCATATACGTCATGACAGTAAAATAAATGCTACACAGTACACTTCCCTGTAGCCCCCTTTAAAAAAAAGTGTAAAAAACAAAAGAAAAAACAAAACAACAACCCCAAAACAAACGATAATATACCGTGTACATTTAACTTCTGTGAATACAAAGCAATCGAACTCAACGACTGAAACGCCATGTTATCAAAAGTTAAGACTTGCCTTGTGCTCAAAGCACGGCATGACAAACATAATCGGGTCACTGTGCGAATCATGCAACTCTTGTGTAGAGCTTTGGAGGTTTTTTTTGGCAATAAAAACAGAACTCGACATTTCCCCGATATTGACAATAATGTCTCCAGAGTCCAAGCCAAAATTTTTGGGGCCGCGGTAGCGGAGTTTGGATATCGTCCGTTGAAAGTTCATTATATTATTTTGATTGAGCAAATGCATGACACATCCAGCTTTGTCTGTCACATCCTATAGATAAGTCATTTTGAGACGTTTTGGTCTTGATCTCCCATGTACGAGGTAACATTTGCACAATTTTAGAGTCACAAACTTGGAACACTAAGGCAACAAGGTTAAATCCCATTCTTGGTACGGCATTGGCAGAGTTCTATTGTTTCGATCAAGGCAAAGAGAGACGTTAGTACAAACGAGTTGTTCAGCGAGAGCTTTTTGTATTGGAAGGAGAGTAAAACCCGCAGCAAATCGTAACCTTCTGCTTCTACATAGCTGCTCAACCCAGAACGTTTTGCAGAACGTTTTGCAAAACGTTTCAGGAGAAAAGGTTTCAGATTTAAGCAATGGGTGATAGGCGGGCAGTCTTGGGTGGTCTGCTTTTCGTTTTTTTTTTTCTTGATGTTGCTATCATCCTAGTCTCATTTCCTAGTGCACCGAATTGTCCATATTATCACAGTGCTGACAATAGCGCTAAAACTCAAACGAAACAAGCAATACAGTTTTTAGAATTGCCTCTCAAACACTTTTGCCAAGTCTTTGACCCTCGACGATTTCGGACTTGTGAGAACGTTGACATCTTTCCCTGTCTTGTACCCACTATCTGGAATCTCGGCTGTACTCGGGGATTTCGCTGATGGTTTGGACTCTGTATCGTGGCTCTCTAGGATCGAATCTCTCGTCGTTCTCGATATGACTCGAGCCGATATCTTCTTGAGGACAATGTCATCATCCTGCGATTCCGCTCGACTTGACGGTGCGAGCTGGGCGTCTGGCTCCACCCACTCCATTTCTACGATATCGAGACTGTCATTCTGCGATTCCTCACTCACCACAGAGAACGATCTCGCCTTGCATTCTATTACTTTTGGGCACACAACGTCGATGGGGGAACCGCGGGAATCGAATCCCGAATCCCGACTCGTCACAGACAAGGATTTGGTGTAGGAGGAATCGGTGCTCCCCCCACCACGAATCTTGTTGCCCGCCAGCCAGTTTGACCCCGCAGGATTGACCTCTTTATATTCACTGACCTCTGACCCTTTATGACCCACATTCTGAGTGTTCTGACCAGCGCCCTCTTGCGTTGTGAATGGAGTCGAGATTTGAGAAGTTCTGACGTCATGAGTGGCAGTATCGATGATTGCACGAGACAAATTTCCCGAATACACTTCCTCACTTCTGGTTGATATCCTGTGCGGTGGCAGATTGGTTTGACAAAGAATACTTTGATCGTTTCCGTGCGAAGGTGCAGTTTCGCTGATGGTGAGAGGCGCGTCTATAGAAGGTGTCGGGGATCCCACTCTGACTAGATTGTGGTTGTCAGGATCAAGACGTATTTCTGGTACGTCACTTCTGCCGTCGTCAGCCTCAGACACAATCATCTGCGGGAGTTTTCTCGTGGTCTCTCTGCTCTCCGGGCGGGGCTCTGGCGAAGACATTAGACCTCTCTTTGGTGGGGAAGGGCTGGACGGACCTGAGATGCGAGGTAAGAAATCAAGGTAAGCCAGTTCCGGGTGAGAGTCGTCATGGACTCTGGTGACGTCACGTGACGGTGGACTGACCAATGGCGTGGGGTGGGCTAGAGCGGCGTTAGGACCTAGGAATTGTGACCTCATTGGCTTGACTGGCCACAGTAACATCGGTCTTTGGACGTCCTTCTGTCTGGACTGACGGAGTTTGGGGTTAGCTGAGGAGTCGGTGTGTAAGTGATTGTCGTTTTTGTCTGAGAAAATTCTTCTTCCTCCCTCCCCTCCGTGTTGGGGTGAGAGGGAGGCAGAAGTGACAGGGTCGGGGAACACAAACTTCCGGAATGGGTCGCTAGCTGGCAGGTCATCGCTGGGTTGTTGAACTACGACCCTCGGGGTGGGGCTTGAGCGGCGTGAGGATTGGTCATCCCGGCGAATAAGGTCGTGCAGATATTCCACTTTTGGTTCCGGGGACCGAATGCATCGAGTCAAATTCTGCTGTGGGCTCGAACCGCCATCGCCCGGACCAGGGGAATAACACCTTACTCCGACTTCCTGAGTACTCGTTCTTCCTCGACCCTTCTCGGGAACTAGCAAAGTCATTCCAGTATTTTGAATGTCGATACCACCATCGTCGTCGTCGTCGTTGTTGTCGTTACTGAGTCTGCCCATGCGCAGATCTCTCTCCCGGATGTCCACATCGCCTTGGTTCTGTAGTGCAGAAGTGAGGTCGGAGTCGACGGTTATGATGACATCACCGCGATTGCTTACGTCATTGTCGCTATCGCTGCCGTGTGAGGAGAAAACTTTGGCCTGCTGGTGGAGTTTGAGTAAAGACTCTCGAGATCTCAGAGATTTAGGTGGCGCGTCCGAGGCGCGGGTCGAGCTGCCGTGTAAGGGCGATAACTGAGTGCGGATGCTGCTCCGGGCCTGGGACATGCGTGACGACGGCTTGACCACAGGGGAGGGGCAGACGGAGGAGCCAAATGTGGACAACTCGTCCTCGCTGTTCTGGGAGAACATGGTGGTCACCTTGACGCGATTTATCTCCCTTGGGCTTCGTGGGGCGGGAACTGGCGCTGTCGTCTGAGGGGGTTCTGGCGGAGAGCTGGGGTCTATCAGTAACATGTTCCTCACGCGCTCTCGTTCCTTCTCTTTAGAGCTTAACAGATCTTCAGTCGCACTGACAAGGGGCAAAACTTCATGTTCCTTATCTTTGTCTTTCTGAGAACTTTGTAAAATGTCGCCCTTTCTCTCCCTGCTGACCTCAGACCTGCCCATATCAATATCTGATGCCAATTTTGTTAAGTCATCGGCATGCAGTGTGACCTCGTTGTCGGGTTGACCTTTGACCGGCTGAGAACGAGATTCAGATGACCTCTTTGGGGAGCCAAGCAGAAGTGCCGCCCTCACTTGATCTCTCAGGTCTTCACCGGGAGAATCGACATTTTGTTCTGATCTACATTGACGATCCGTTTTTGGCGGTGTGTTACCATCATCTTTGCTCCTCGATTTGGATTGAGCACTACGAGAGTCTGGACCGCTGTTCTGCGTTGCAGAAAGATCCAGGCTTTGTGTAGGGTTTCCTAACAAGAGAGCAGACCTGACCTGTTCTCGTAGTTCTTCATGAGTCAAACTTTTCCCCTCCAGAGACTCAAAACTCTTGATAGATCTTCCCACAGGAGACATGGTGCGCGGGTCATGGTTTAGACTTTTTAATTTCCGCAAACCTTTGAGGATTTTGTTTGAGCTGCTCGTGGGTCTCGTGTCCTCCGCGCTGTGTGAGTGGGAGGGACTGGACTTTCTCACTTCCCTAACCTCTCCGTCCATCTGGACGTTTTCATGTGGCAGAGGGCGGTCAGTTTGTGTCCGGTGAATGGAGCCTCGTTCAGGAGAAGGAGATGTAGGGCTTTTGTCACAATCTGGAGATTTCGAAATTCTTCCTGATACATCATCAGCCACCCTCATATTGAGTGAGGCTTCACTTTTCTCACTTTTCTCCGATAGAGTTGGGCTATGTCTGTAGTCTTTGACGGTGAAGGTTAAGGTTGTGAGATGTTTTTGTTCTGTCGTGTCCGGGGAAGATCTCGGTGAGGGGGTGGAGGCAGTTGGGACTTCCAGCACGAGAATTTGCTTTGATCTCTGAATGGACACCGTTTTCTGTACACTGCCGCTCTGGTTATAGCGCTCTGTGATTGTCTTGGTCTCTAAAGCAGATGAGCTTTGTGAGGTGGCTGGAATATTAGAGATTTGGGTTCTGGATTGAGCAGTAACACTCTGATGCAGTTCAGGGCTTCCAGCTGCTGCGGTTGTAAAAGAATCAATACTTGTACCTGTGTATGTACAAGACGAACCAGGGCTATAAGGGCTTGCACCAGATTCTGATCTGTCACTATAGTCTCGCGAGGGTGACCCCGCGGCTATACTGCCGTCATTACTTCTTGATAACAAATCTACAGCATCATGACTGTCTGAAGGAGCATTTATTTCTTGATAAGTTTCACAACTCGGAAACGTAAAGTCCATCACAGTGTGGGTGTCCAGGCTATAGCAATTCTCCCCTGCCATCATTGACGACTGCGAGGCTGCCAGAGAAAAGGGGTCCTGGTCAGAACATTTGTCCGATATGCTGAGGTCTGACGAGCTGAGACTGACCCCCGCGCCATGTCCATCTAGAGACGTGTCCTGGGTTTCCTGGTTCACGATGAACCGACTCCTCACCTGCCACAGGTGGCTCTTCTCCGCGTCACTTCCGGTGTCTTCGCTCTGTGTCTCCTCCTCTGAGATCTGTGAGAGCGGGAAGCGGCGGGGTGAGGAGCTGGAACTGCTGCCCTTCTGATGGCAGGTCTCGAACTCCTCCACTTTCTGAAACAAGGCAATCATCTCCACCTCGTCGATCAGGTCCGCAGCGTGGTCTGGAGTGTTCTGGTTCCATCCGCCCTGATCTGCTGACGTGGATTCATCTACTGAAAACTCAACAGCGAGCACTTGAGCTGTTTTAGAAATGGAGGAGTCGGGGTGGTCCGAGTCTTCTAGTCCGTCGTTTGCTGGAGATCTCGTTGGAAATTTCTCACTCTCGTCAACGAGAGTGGACAGACCTACGTTCTGGAATATCGCCAACAGTTCAGATCTATCTACGCTGTTGGGTTCAGAAGTGCTCGGTGCAATCGGCGACTGAGATAGATTATTCAGTTCTTGTTTTTCGAATCTTTCTCTAATTCCTGCAGTGTCTTGACTCCATTCGCCTCTACTGAACTGTCCAATCTCTGGACCGGAACTTTTTCTCGCAATATGAGTTTGCACAGACTTGACGTACATCTCTTTGTCCACGGGGTCACTACTCATCTTGACCAGCAGACGAGCCGGCGGCCGGTTCAGGTTGATCTGCGTGATCTCTTTGTCACACTCGTCCCCGGAACTATCCAGGTCAGAGACATGTCTAGCCGATGACCCGTGTAGTTTATGTGTGGTGCTACAGCTCTCCGGGGCGAGGCTGGCTGCACTGGAGGGACCTGACCCATTCACCTCATGCTGTTCTGCGCTTGACCAGACTTCCTGCTGAGACCCACCCTGGTCATGTGACTGTCCAGGTGATGATATTTTGATCAGCTCTTGTGACTCTTCCGATGAAATGCGAGAAACGTTTTTCGCCTCTTTCGTTTCCTCGTCCACAGCAAGGAAGATGGAGTCTCCACTCTTTTTTCCCGGAATATTTTCTTTGTCCGCCTGCCTCTTTGAGTTGAGATTTGCTAGCATACTGCTCGGGCTGGGACTGAGTCCCCCGTAGTCTGAGACCTGCAGTAGCTCGTCTTTGTCAGTTGCCGCCATTAGCAGGTCTAGACCTGGGTCTTTGTGCTCGTTCCCCGCGCTGCTGATAGAACTGTCGCTCAGGCTGTCGGAGATGTCCAGGAAGGGGTCACTGTAGCTACTCTCGCTGCTCCCGCGTCTGTTCCGAGACTCTTCCACCAGCACCTCCATCTCGTCCACATCCACGACCTCTGACCCCGCCACCGACCGGTTACTCACCATATCAACGCTCTCACTCATATGCGTCCTTCTCTCACTCCTTAACTCGTTCTCAAGGATAGCTTCCCACACGTGGAACTCGTGCAAGTCGTCCATACAGTCTATCGCTTCATCAATGTCAAGATCGTTGAAAAAGTCTTTGGAGTCAGGGTCCAAACTTTCAGAGACGTTCATGGAATCCATGGAGAGCCTGGGGAACATTGACGTGTCACTTCTACCGTCCGCTGATTGGTCGACTGAGCTGAGTCCGCTGACGTCAGTGAGTGAGTCCTGGTTGGATGACGACACGGACAGCTTAGCGGAGTCCGTCTTCACTGCTCGCAGTTTACCTGGCGCTAGATCCTCTGTGTTTTTCTGGCGGGTCAGCGCTTTTAAAGAAGAGGAATTTTCCTCTAACCTTTTATGAGCAACGTTTGATAAATAATCTTTTCCCTCGGGGATTTTGATTTGTTCTACATTGCAGTTCATATCCAGTCTCCCACAATCCAAAGAATCGCTGGCATGTTTCAACATACCTTGAGAGTCTAATCCCAATGTGAGAAAATTTGTTCTGGGGCTCAGTGCCCTACTGGGGGACAGGGCGGGGCTGGAGTCGGCGGTGGCTGTGGGGGACAGGGTCAGTTTGGGATATCTCGCCTTGACGATGTGGTCAACTGGAGACCCAGGCACCTGCAGGAAGTCCATCTGGAAAGCGGTCAGTGGAGACACCCGGATCTCTGGGGTAGTCGCTCTACTTCCGGTGTCTATGACAAATGTGGGAGATATCTCGTTCGGGCTGCCGAGATTAAGAATGTTGGACAAGGTGTTGGCGTCACTTCGATAATCTTCTACTTCAATACTTAGCATGTGTTTGCTTTTGGTCTCTGAGCTCCCGACTCTGTTAACACTGAGCTTGTCGTTGACTGCTGTCATAGAGCCATTACTTACTGAAGCATTTTGAAAACTACTGGTAGGATTCCCTTGATCTAACATATTCGGTTTGTGAGTATTGTTTGTTCCGTGTATAACTTTTATATTCTGCACTGCGGACTGAGTCGTCAATATTTGAGTCTTTTGCGTGGAGTCTTTGCTAGGATCAGCCGACATGGCCTTTGTTTCTATCTGTTCCTCACCTCCAATATTAGCTGAGGTTGAAGAAAATTCCGGAGGCGATTCATTCTTAACCTCATGTTCGGTGTTACCCTTCACCTCACTTGTTTGTGCAGTGCTGTCAGTGTCTGATGTACCAAGTGGGTGTCCGGCGTTCATGAAGTCCGTCTCGATGTCCAGACTGCAGCACGAGTTCTGATGAGAGTTTTGCTCGTACTTCAGCCTGGACAGTTTGCTGTGACCTCGGTCCGCCTGGCTCTGGTTCAGACCTGGACCCAGTATAGGGGAGGAAAATCTTCTCTTGTCCGAGAACCCGCCTCCCCGGAACCAGTTCTGGATATTAGAGTCGTCGAACTTCGTTTTCCCCGTTTCATACATCGTGACCTCCATCCCATCAGGGGTCAGGAGGTTCGAATCCCGCACCTGGCTGTGGCCGGGTGTATCATTCATACCCTGACACAGACTCAGGTAAGATTTCATCCCTCGCTGGAGCTCGTACATCTTGACCATCATGTCTTTAGACTGCTGCACACTGGGATAGGTCGTGTCCTGTGTGTCAAGCGACGATACAGCATTGTTAGACTCGGACGCATTTCGGGAATCCCCTTTAGAGTAAACGCGGCGTAGTTTATTGTTTGTGCTCACGCTTCTGTAGGGCATGATAGCATTACAAGCTTTGGAGGATTTCGTCGCCACTTCTGCGTTGTTAGAAGGTGCAGATTGAGTGTGGTGAATTTGTCTCTCCAACACGGCGATATCCGACTCGCTGTGAGATTTCTGTGGTTTAGCTCGTGGGCGTTCTGATGTGGTCTTTTGAGGGACATCTGTCGAAACAATGGCGGCGTCTTGGACGGGATGAACAGACTTTTCTATTACAGACTTTTCTATCACAGACTTTTCTATTACAGACTTTTGTGGTGAGCGAACCCTGACCGGAGTGGGGGAATGCATGGAGCTTTTAGCTACCTCACGTAGATTTTCAGCAACATCCGTATTGCTATTTTCGATACGCGGAATAACTCGACTCTCGCTAGCTCTCGACCGCTCTTTGTTCTTGATAATTTGTAGCTCAGATTCGATCATCTTCAGCGTCTCATCCACCATGCGATAATCTTTGTGTGGGAGGTCACTGGGCGGTGGGTGTGCCGCCTCATGAAAGAATGTTGTGAGTCCAGAGATCTGAGATTTACTAAACTCATCATTGTGTCTGCTGGCTGTGGACGATAAATCGTAACTGTCGTCCAGAGAGCAGAAGCTCGTTGTTCCCTCTGCTTGAGACGTCGTCTCGCCTGCGTCGCCATGGATACCAAACTGTAGATCCTCCGAGAACAAACTGTCAACATTTCCGGCAGTGGCGTCACACGTCTGACACGAGATCTCGTACCTAGTGACCCCAGTCTGTGTGGTCTTGCTGTACAGCGATTGGTTCCCGCCGTGCCGGACACGTGGTGTCTCCTGGTCCAGGCTGCACTGCGTGCCCCGGTCTCTGACGTAATACAGGTCATCGGGAGAACCTGGACCGGAGCTGTTGCTCGAATGAAAACTGGACAACTGAGATGTACTGACCGGTGAGGGCTGAGATACCTGCACAGCTCGGCTGATCATGTGTACTCTGTTTGTTCTGTCTGGCCCATTAGGCACTGGCACAGATAGAGCGCCGGAGAAGATAAGAGTTGGAGACGGAATCTCGCTGATCGTCTTCACTGGATATCTCGACTTAGGGGTCAGGGCCACGGACGATTCCACATCAGATCCGTCATTGTTAAAGTTCCTGGTGATGTTACTCATCGATCTCTGCTTGAGCGTCGGCTTGACCACTGTGGGGAACTCCTCAGCGTCCGTCTCGCTCAGCTCGGACATGTGACCAGTGGCCGGACTGTTGTCCATCACGCGTCTTCCGGTGTAACGGAAAGCCGAGCGCGTGGATCCTGGACTCGATTCGTTGCTCTTAAGAGCGGACATGCTTGATGTGGGAGGAGGCCAGGTGGGGTTTTCCGACGGATTTGATGAGCCGTTGTCGTCCGGATCTCCCTGTGTTGAAGAGTTATGTGAAGGCGATTGTTTGTTATACCCGCCGTTGCCATGGCGATGTCGGTACCAGCCATGCCCCTGTGTGTGTCGTTGGTTTTGGTGTCTGTGGTGGTGGTGGTGGTGATGGCGGGGGTGGTGATGGTGGTGAGGACTTGGGCTTGGACTACGTCTCTCCTGCTGCCCCTGTTGGTGCTGTAACTGCTGTTGTTGCTGTTGCTGTTGTTTTTGTTTACCTTCGTGATTAGCTCCTTGATAATCTCGTTGAAGTTCTGCCTGTGAGGGCGTGGCGTCATTGTACGAGTGTTGAGACGGTTTTTCTTGTGTTGTTGCTTTTACTTTGGCGTTGTAATGACTACGAGCATTATTTTCAACAGATTTTTCTTCGAATTCCGAAGATGAGTCCAGTACCTTTTGAATGGATTTCGAAGCAGCTGCACTATCTGGTTTGTCCCTGTGAACAGTGCTGGATACAGGAATACTTTCAACTATTTCTTGTTCCTTAGGGCTATGGAGTTTTCTAGGTGCAGGGCTGCTCCTTCCGGCCCCGCCTCCAGCCATTAGTGACGTCTTCTCCAGGTGATGACGAATTTCCGGCACTAGTGGCACCTCCAGGGACACACGACGTTTGAGATTGACTCCGATAGGTGAGGCCATATTGTGATGCCAGGACTTTCTCCTTACGTCGTCCGCGAACATCTCGTCCGAGTGAGGGATATTGGGACTCAGTTTAGGTGACCTCCGACCGTGACCCTTCCTGCCCTGCCCGGAAGTCAGGTGGTTTGCAGGGTGAAGGTCGTCGAGCTGGTGCTGTAAGTCCTCGTCGGTGTCACGTGATGAGCACGTGCCGTCCTCTGTGTCCAGGCTGTCCTGCGTGTTGTCCAGCCCGACCTCGATGACCGTCACAGGGGATTGTGGGATCGGGGAGAGGGAGGAGGAGGAACAACGGGACAGAGGCAGGAGCAGATGGTTTGCAGCGTCGCCATGACTCGCGGACCCGCCGTGAGATGAGCCAGTTTTGCTGCCACTGGAACCTTCGTCGACGTCTTCCAGGACTATGGAGACCATAGCTGGCTCGACGTGTTGTAGCAGAGGTCGGCCGTTCTTTGTCTTGGGTTTTCCGTTAACGTCTTGAGCTGAGTTTGCCTCACGACCTGACTTTGACAGTTGGCTCAACATGATGTCCGCAACCTCCATACTGTCTGTGGAACACACGGTGGCCTTAACTTCGGAGTCTGACCTTGACCTCGTGTCGTCTGACGACTTGTCACTCTCACGTGATGACGTCTCTTTTTTCTTAGACGAACCGGAAGTTTTACTAGAATCGTCACTTGTGAACGAATTTTCTCGTTTTTCATGTTTCCTTTGCGATCTTTTCCCTTTCCGCGGGGATTTTGTCGGAGTAAGTTTTGGTGATGGCGTTCTCTCGCGATGGTTTTCTCCAGGAGACAGACGATGGTCTTCATTTTGTGCAGACAGAGATTTGCTCGGTGATATGAAGGAACCCGCCCCTCCCCTAGACGTCCTCTTATGCTTATGGTGTTGACGTGTGCCACTGCTATACAGCGAGTCCCCGCCAACATCTAGCGGGTAGCTGTGTATGTCATGGTGATGCTCTCTCGTCTCATGCGGCAGATTGTGCTGCTCTGCTATGTGACGTTTGTACGCCTGATGTTGTTGTAGAAGTTTGTGTTTCTTGATGTGACCTCGTCTATCGGAACAACTGCTTAGAGAATCGCTCTCTGATTGGTTACTGCTCATGTTTTCAGAATTTGACGATTTTCCGCTGGAGGATAATGTATCGGAGATGAACATTTGTAGTTTTGCTTCCTTATCGAAAGGGTCCACGCCGGACATACGAGATCTTCCCTCGTCCTCTTCCGATAAAGTTTCCAGATATAGAGGTAGAGATTTTTGTCGAGAGTTTGCGAACTGTCTCATCCTCATCTCCCTCACCTCACCACCATGGCCGTGGCTCCTGTAGGCCGCGATGTAATCTTTGAGCAGCTCGATCTTCGAGTCCTGGCTGTTTGTGTTTGGCGGCGTGGTGGTGGAGGCTTCGTCAAGACCTGATGATGCAATACTCAGACGACTGTCTCGTCTTGAGAAGGACAGATGTCGCCGGTCTAGGTGCTGACCACTCAGGGTTTGGGACTGACCAGACGGAGGTGAAGGTTGGTAACTGCTCGGTACAGAATCTATCGCCTCTTTCTCTTTTGTCTCTAGCGGCTGTACCGCCGGGTACGTCTCCATCTGAGCGCGGGAGATTTTGTTGTACCAGTCTCGGAGAAAACGTTCAGGTAAGAAACCCTCCGTGGCTCCGAACCCTAAACCCATCAGGACCCTCTCCGCGTGGCTGGTGGTGTAGGGTTGGGTAAACATGTACGGGTCTGGAGGAGAGGCCGTGCTCTCGAAGCTACTTCCGGTGTTCATAAGAGTGTTGGCGTGCAGAAGTGCCCCCGTGTTCGAGGGCTGACCAATACTGTCCTGAGGTGACCCCTTCAGGGAGGCGTTGTCTTGACTGAACGATGAGATGGAGGACATCCGCGAGGCTTTGCTGTCTGAGCTGTTTTGTTTCGGGGAAATCTTTCGTTCTGACGAGGGTGAGTTTGTCTGGCGGCCGATAGCATAAGATTGTTGTAGTTTGCTCCTGAGAAGGTCGGGGTCTTCCTCGTCAGGGATGATTAAATCTCGTCGGCGCCGCTTCTCCGGTACGACTGGGTGTGGGGAGGGGTGGGGGCCGGTGTTGTACGACTGTGACGCGAGGGGTGAGGGTTTGAATCTAGATCTTGGAGACTGAGGCTGCCCGCCTTGAGCCTCGATGTATTGCTGGGGAAGCATTCTGCCAGGTCGGAGATCTGGGGGTAGGGCGTTCTCCTGTTGAGGGAGCCCGGAGTTTGGTACTGGGGGCATTGAACCTCTGTCCTCAACTCTCGGCAACTGCTGTTGCTGCTGCTGTTGTTGCTGCTGCTGCTGTGGTTGATGATGCTGTAGCTGTTGAGGATACTGTTGTAATTGAGGATGCTGTTGTAGGAGCGCCTGATACTGCTGTGGTTGCTGCTGTTGTTGCTGCTGTTGTTGCTGCTGCTGTTGCTGAAGCTGTTGGTATTGCATCAACTGCTGCTGGTGCTGCTGATTCTGCTGATGCTGCAAAAACTGCTGTTGCTGCTGTAGCTGCTGGTGCTGTTGTTGTTGTTGTTGCTGCTGCTGCTGTTGCTGTTGAACAGGGATTCCGTTATTCCAGTCTAAAACCCGCTGGAAGATTTTCTCCAGATAAGCCTTGTCCGCCATGTCCAGCTGCGCGGTGGCGCCCAGTATCTCCATACTCTCCAACAACGAGTCCGCGATGGAC
The DNA here is from genome assembly GCA_032273245.1 of Phyllaplysia taylori. Classification (NCBI taxonomy): domain Eukaryota; kingdom Metazoa; phylum Mollusca; class Gastropoda; order Aplysiida; family Aplysiidae; genus Phyllaplysia; species Phyllaplysia taylori. The sequence continues at coordinate 22,778 of JAUKPP010098780.1, forward strand.
GGGCGCCGGTGTTCCTGCGCGCGGTCCGGGAGATGCGAGTCACCAATCATACCGCTCGACCTGCTCGTTGACGTGCTGGTGGTGGAGCTCTGACGTGACATGTACCGCCTGGCCCCGCCCACAGCCCCGCCCCCTGCCCCGCCCCCAAACCTCTCCCAGTGCCTTGCCCCGCTGTTCATGGAGTCGGAGGACGATTTGGACAGGCATAGGGACTCGACCTCCTCGAAGGTGGACGCTGACGAGGCGAGGCTGGTGGGGCCTTTTCTGAGTGGTCGTCTTGACCAGAAGTCGTCGTCCCAGGAGAAATCCTGGGCGTAACCGGGCCTGAGGGGCGGGGAGCTGTTGTCCCAGCCGCGGCGTAAGTTGTCGAGAGTCCGGTGTCGTTGGAGACTGGGGAGACAGAGAGATAGGGCTGTTAGAGGCGATGGTCAATACAAAATCTAGCACAGATCTATCTTAAGCAGAAACAACAACAACAACAACAATAACAAAAAGCAAAACAAAAGACTACCAAAAAAACCCCCAATCTCTTAAAAAATCCCAATTCCAAGCTTACAATGAAGCAACACAAAAACAACAAATAACAAACAAACAAAAATCGATTACGACAGAAGGCAAAGGAAAAAGACACACAAACTGTAAACAATGCTACAAGGAAATATTGACAAAAAGACAAAATAACATACAACGAAGCCAATTAAACACAAACACAACAGGCACTGCCATTCTATAGATACAACACTTCGTTTGTTATTCACCTCATCTGACTTGATTAAAAAGCACTGTCCTTGCTGGACACTGCACTGACCTGTCCGCTTAGTGCCCGTACGCATCAGACTCGTTGCTATGTGTATGCGCACTACACGTGTATTAGCCACACCCCTTAGTCAGTTGGGCGAACTTACATTATATTAGTTCACAAATTGCATGTAGGCGAGGAAAGTAAAAACAACAACAAGAAAACCCTCACCTGTTCTATTTTGTCTACTATGAAATTTTGCACTAGCATTTGCTCGGCTCATACTGTGGATTTGATTGTTTGGGGCATACTGAACATAAGGAGTACGAGTAATCCTGATCATGTAACTTCCTGTGTGTATTGTCATCAAGTGACCAAACTTTGTTATTGTATTTTTTTTTCTTCTCCCAGGAGCGTTTTCTCTTCCTGAATATATCCCTCTTCACCCCCACCCCCCCTCCCCACCCACACAAATATAATTAAAAAAGCGACAAAAGAAAAAAAAACCTCATTCGTAATTTTCCTCTAACTATACACATACACACACACATAATCCCACGCGCGCACACACACACACACGCACACTGCCACACATACCCACACACTCGCACTGACACACACACACACACACACACACACAAACACACACACTCACACACACACACACACACACACATACTCTCTCTCTCTCTCTCTCTCTCTCTCTCTCTCTCTGCTTTCCTTTCCGCATTCTCTCCGAGCCTTTCACTATCTCCGTCTATGAGCTACTGTTCTTAATATCTTTTTCTGTCATTCTCTCTCTAATTTGCCTTTCGCTGCTCCCCCCCCCCCCCCCACCCCATCTCTCTCTCTTTTATAGTCGCGCCGTCTCTTCCGCCCACCAGCCTCTGTCTGCTCCCGAAACTGTCTTTCTGTTACTTCTTTTCTCTCACTCTCTTCCTCTTGCTATCGTTCGCCCACTCTTTCTCTCTAACTCCTTTTCTCTCTTCAACTCCCTCTCGCCCCACGCTCTTTCTCTCCCACTCTTTCTTTTCCTGTCTCATTCTCTCTCCCAATCTCTCCATTCCCATCCCTTCTCTCTCCTACATCCTCAACCCCTCTCTTTGTCGTTCTCTGATCTTCCTACCCAGGAAACGGAAGTACAAATAGGTTTCCGGTTCGTCTGCATGCTTGAACAAGCCCAGGCATTTAGTTGACAACCTCACAGGCGTGGCCTACTTACAAGACAGGTGGTCTACTTGCTGGACAAGACACTTGCATATTTCTTTCTTTTTTTCTTTTTCTTATTTTTATTTTTATTTAACGCCTCTTTCAACACTGTACGTCCATCTCCGATAGGGCGGAAGACGGAGCAATAAAAACTGTCGATGAACCTCTCAGGATTTGAACTCTCTACCTCCTGGTTTGCTGGCGGGCGCACTACCACTCGGCCATAGATGACCCTCTTTGTTTGTGGGATTACGGCTCCTTCAACATTTTTAAGTCATTTTGGGCTGACCCTCCCTAAACCCACTCTGTTTGCGGTTTGGTTTGCTTTTTAATTTTACATCGCTTGCAACACAATAAAGTAATCTAAGAGACAGGCTGCTTCGACCCTGGGTGTCAGGGCTGCCCAAACTAAGAGAGACCTCACCTCAGTCAATAAACGTAGAGATACTCTTCCCCACTAGGGAATCGAACATGGCTTTTCCGCGTTATAGTTGAAGAGACAAACCATTATAGCACAGACGCCATTGGTCAAATCAGTGCGAGGTAATAAGGCTAGAACAGCAGCAACACGTGGAAAAAAGCAGACGACAGGAAAACACCAGTGAGTCATCCATCAACCACACCAGATTTTCAACGGACTACCAGTATAGAAACCAGGAGAACTCGCTGATTGTTTAGCAAAGAGGCGAATGGCTCACTACAGGCTTTGTAATATTTGCCTTTATGCAAAAGAACAAATGAACAGTATCTGGGTTAATTAATTGTTTTTTCATCGATATAGTCTAACAGGTTAACATTCAGGAAGTTGAAATGATCATTGAAGAAAAACATTTCCTGAACAGAACCATGCAGGTTGTTGTCATTTGTTCTTAATTGGAAAAAGTCAAAGGTTGAAAATTGACTTAAGTCGATCGATAAGCAGTTACTAGTCTTTAACTCTATGCACGTTGATATCAGTTGTCACCCTACCCATTCCGCTATCCTCATACACATGCCGAAAAACAGTCCTTTGCCATGCCAAGGCATGCAGACGTACAGACAGACAGACGGACAGACAGACAGATAGATAGATAAATAGATAGATAGATAGATAGATAGATAGATAGATAGATAGATAGATAGATAGATAGA
>JAUKPP010098781.1:0-15734 GCA_032273245.1 Phyllaplysia taylori
CCCCCCCCCCCCCCCCCCCCCCCCCCCCCCCCCCCCCCCCCCCCCCCCCCCCCCCCCCCCCCCCCCCCCCCGGCACCCTATATCATTGTAAAAATCACCGGTTATGCTGGCCAGGTATTAGAGGGGCAAGCGCTTTTCGGGATAAATTTCAGGAGAGAACCTGTTCAAAGAACAGATAATGTAACGCGAGTTTTTGTTACTTGACTTTGATTTTTTTTAAACGCCTATTTGCGTTACATTTTCTAAAACGTATCGCGTTACAACTGCGTTACTCGAAATAAGTAGTGCGTTACTCACTCAAAATAACGCGTTACTCGATACTTTATCACAACGTTGGGGGTTAAGCCATCCATGATAGTCTAACATGAACCAAAAAGGTCGACGCAATCGTTGTTCAGGCCACCTATTTCATGGCAGTGGCATCCCCGTCCTATCGGAGATGGAGCAAAATTCGGAGGTCCCGCCACGTAAATGACCTTACAGTGTTGCATGGGGCGTTAAACCAAAACCAAACCAAGCAGATTAATAAGATGCAGTGCGAAAGTGTGATACAGTGTGGTAAAAAAAAAATCGTGGCACAACTTCTGCTCGATTTTCTCCAAAAGCGCGTCAGGAATTTCTCCCAAATCTTGTAGGCTACTTGTACAGGTCTTTGTTGCCATTTTTCTAAACGGGATCTTATTTTTCTGAATGGATTCTTATCTTATCTAGGAAGTTTCTTTAAATAAGATCAATAAAAAACAACAACAACAAAGCGACATGATCGGAATTTTCCAAAACTCTACAGCAATAAATAGCAACATGGCTCTCATTTTTCTCTTACGTCGCAAGACTAAGCGAGTACAAAATCAACCCTCGACTTCGTGCTAATGTAAAACTTGTGATATTCCCGCCGAGGCCACCTTCTTGGTTTTTGTTGATCTTATTTAAAGAAATTTCTAAAATAAGACGTGAATCCATTCAGAAAAATAATATAAACTGTTTAGAAAAATGGAAACGCCTATGTTTGGAAAAGATTCATGCAGTAGGCCAAGTTTTTAGAGGAACTCAGAAGAAGTTGCGCCTTGAATTTTTTACCGTACTACAGGCTACCATAAGTGGGCCCACGGCCTGTGGAGCGTGATTTGTATAGCCTACGCTGATTTTATGTTTGGAAAAGAGGAAAGGAGGCGGTGGGGTTGGGGGGGGGGGGGGATTGGGACCCTGATTTGGTTTGGTATGGTTTAACCGCCCCTGGTAACATTGTAGCAAAGTCAATACATCACGTACAAATGTATGGAGGCAGGCTACTTGGACAACTGGGTAAGGAGGGACTGGACATTCCAGCAAGAAGACAGCCCGTAACACATGGGGGATCGAAATTCTGCACACTGCATAATAGGCGAAGAGCCTAACCATTGTACACATGTACCACAAACGATGCTAGGTCACTTCATACATGGCCATGCTCTTAACTATTACGCAGAGGGCGGGACTTCGATCCTCATGTTAGACGTGTATTCTCCATCTCTCTGCTGGGATGTAGCGAGGTGGCTCAGACTCAGATAAGCAAGTTCGAAATAACCCACCTTTTGAATGGCCTTACAGTGTTGCAAGGGTGTTCGTTCAAAACCCATTCTCTTTCTGTAAATTTCAAGCCCTTAGGAGTATCAATATACATGTATGCCAAACAGGTTTCCAATTACAGCACGCGGGTAACTAAAGTTTAAAGGAATAGGCCTGTAGTAAGTTTTGATACTCCCAAAGGATTCTGTGCTTAGCGTTGTCATGAAATAAGCTTATTGTGTGTAAAAAACAACAACTTTCAAAGCCATGTTTGATCACTGACCCTGTGGTACAGGACAGTCTCCAAAGCTCAGTCGTATTGACCAGAGTAGTGACCATGTGTTCTGAGAACTCTGTAAGGTGGCAATGACTCGTATAATTCGTATGATTTGAGAAGTGCCAAATAAAGGTCACAATGAACAAAGGTTTTATGGCATACAATAAATTAATACCTCCAGATTTTTTCTTACATAGAATACAACAATGATACGATGTAAACACAAAATGGGCAAAAACAACTTTTGGGGCTGGATTTATTTCAATAGTAAAATTTAAGGCACCAATTAAATATTTCGGGACAATGCAATCTAAAGATAGCTGTCAGCTGTTGCATAGTACATATTATAGGCATACATTACCAACAGTCTATGGTAGCCTACGTAATGCAGACATGATCTTTGTCACATCAGACATCAGGCTTAGCCACGTCTGCACTCAATGAAATCATCAGGTCTGATAATCACTTTCCTTTCATTCAGGAATACACATATTTTACAGCACTTCCCAGGGGCTGACCAATAGGCCACATTACACTGTATAAAATAGCCCTGACAAAATTTATAAAGTCAGTGAATAATGTACAAAAAAATTCCTTTCTCTGTCTCCAGTGGTTTTAGAGTTGCAGCTGAGTCTGCTGAAATTCAACTCGCTTAAAATCAAGTCTCGCTTAATTTCAACATTTCGCTGCAGTCCCATTTTTTTTCTCTATACATACATATATTTAATTTACCTTATTTTGGATAAAGGAAACAGCCTCGGTGGCATTTTCGCTTCACTTCAACTACATGTATAAATTACCAATTGTCAGCTGTTAACAAGTAATATAAATGAGGGATGCAAGAAAAAAAAGGCAAATTTCTCAAACTTGACCTCATTGTATGCAGTCACAACAGAACCTACAGATACTGAAACTAGATGGCAATCTGCAGTAGAGTCCGCCTAAGGTGACATTGCAAGGGATACAATAAAACTTGGTTATCTTAGTCTTAAGCAAGGTTCATGTTATCCAAGATCAAGGTAAGGACCTTAATCACACCACAGTGCTCGCAAACTACTCGCGTTGTGTCAGAGACAAGATAGATCATCTGGATTCCAAGATATACATGTATTTTGGTTGGGGTATCCTAGGGGAGAATGTCAATATTAAACGAGGTTTCAATTCAAAGAAATAAAGAGGAAATGGATAGCACCAGGGAAAATTATTATGCTAATGGGAATGTCATCTTTTGTGGACTCTACTGTATACAATTTAGTACAAGCCTACAAAGTTGAGATATCTGCAAAGAATGTTTCTACAACACAATTACGTAATGTACAGGGAAAAAGAATCCAACCAGCATCAACAGTATTAGTTCCCTAACAGCCACACTGGATCAAAAGAAATACCGGTATTCTGGTACAAAACACACAAATACATGTAAGCCTATGTACACTAGTCTACACAAAGTACCCAAAACATCTCTACCTTTCTACATCAATTTGCTAAATGTAAAATTTGCGCAAGTGGATATTCTCAGACTACTTCAAAGTCAAAGGAAAGTAATTCTTTAATGACAATCTATGTAAGGCAGGGACAACCCCTCAAGGGGCCGCTCAAAGCCCACCTGTGGGAAAAACAAGCCCACATTTCCAGTTGGAGACCCATGATGTCTCCATTGTATCAGAAGTGGGTCATGCTTTACAGACTCAACCGACTGTGATGGATGTTTTGCTTTTCTAGCGCTCTCTGCAGCACAAAAGGTTGTGAAAGAGAGCACTTTTTACCATTTTAATATCCATTTCCAATAAGATGCCAAAGACATAAAGACTCTCAGAAAAGATATTCGAGGATTCAGAATTGCATCTTCCCAGACTAGGCAGGCGCTCTACCATTGGTCACAGATGCTGTGATAAGAGACTCTGCTTTTGGGCAGGGGTGTGAAAAAAACTGTCAAAACCTCCTAAATCACAGATACATGTACTATCTTTTAGTTTAAGAAAGGAAGGAGAAAGGTTGGCGGGGGGTGAGGAGGAGGAAATCAAACATACATGGGATGTCAAAATTAACTCTCTATATATGTGTTGTTCATAAAAGAATTTCATTCACTCACATCTCTAAATGAACTGACCGGTACACATGTACTTATAGCCACATATACATGGACACACACACGTACACACAAACACACTGATATAACACAATACATTATCTACACACACAAATAAGCACACACAGATATCAGACATGGCACACTAAAAATTATGCACATCTACATGTATTTGACCTGTGAACCTTTTTCAATAAATAAGAAATAATTAATGAATGGCATTGACTTCAATAGTCCTGCCATACTGGAGGTATACAGTAGAACATGGCTATAGTGGGACTTAGTTCCAGAAGAAAAATCCTGCTGTAGGCGAATTCTGGCTATGGAAATACAAAGGGGAATTGCCAAAAAATCTCTAAAAATCCACATGATTACCTACCATGCAGAGGAAGACGCTGTTGTTTCATTCACTAAAGACAACATAAACAAAATGTGGGAGTCTGAAATTCAAAATCAAGAAAGCGAGGCAGAGAATTGGGGTTTCCTACAGAGCAGCGTCTTCGCCATGACATCAGTGGTAACTATAGGCCTATGTAGTGCTCTTGATGCCGCCCCTGCCCACAGTAGTTGGATTATATTTTATTTTTCCCTCCCAGATCCTGCTTATCCGAATTCAGGCCTTTCCTTGCCCCGCTAAACCCGAGCACAGGTAATTGAGTTAACATAAGAAAAAAAAAGGGGGGATTCCTGTAAGGTCCCGCTGTAGTGGGTGCTGCTATAGTCATGTTCTACTGTATTAAGCACACAGTGGACTCCTGTTATCACAATTTCCATGGTAGGCCAACTTGTCATGCTAGCTCAAACTATCATTGATAAACATTTAGAGTCCATGCAAGATTCTTGTACAATGTACGATATCCTACAAAGAAACAAAGGGGACAACTTATAACGCCTTTGATAATCCCTGGTATTTCAGCAGTCTCTCCTTATCCTATATCTCCTAGCCTGTGTCCCTATATCCAAGCCAAAGTCTCCTACACTGAGCAAGTTGTGCTAGAAAGGTGAACTTACACAACCCTACCTGACCCTACCTTGGACTGCAATATTGGCCTACGTAATTCAAATCCTAACCTGGAAGGTAATAATAATAGATTGTTGTAGTGCACAGAGCCTGTTTTTAAGCAAGGGAATTTATGTGTTATGCAATTCATTGTAACATACAATCATTAAAAAGTCCACAAGTGAATTTATGTATTCAGGGTAGCGAAAAACAAATCGACTCATCTGAAGTAATGTAAAGAAATATATGGGTTTGAATTTTGGAAAACGATCAACTTACCCAAAATTAACTCGAGCAAGTTTAACACCAGTGGAGTCCACAGTATCGAATTTAACCCAAAAATAGCGAGCTGGCATGTGTGGAAGTTGTTCATTGTTTTCAGGTGTGCAAGAACACATTTCGAAATCCTTTCTGTTGACTGCTTTAAACAATCTTGTGGGGCCATAGAAAGGTTTATGCTAACTGAAGTCCACCATGAGTAGGCCTATACATTGTAACACACAAAGCAAAATGTGAAATAGGCACAGACATTTTAAGAAGTGGTTTTAACAAATCCATAAGAGGCAGATTATGTTAAAAGCTGGCAGCAGTTGTCATAGAAATGTCAGAATAACCAAGTATGGGGAGATAATGAGGGAGGGGGAGGAGGAATGATGGGGAAGGGGAGGAGGGAGGAGGAGGTGAGGGAGGGGATGATAGGCTGAAGAAGAGGAGAGGGAAAAGATGAGAAACTTTGTCCTTCCACAATTCTAAATGGACAAAGAAAAATGCATTTTTGAATTGTTGAATTGTGGGCTAGAAAGACAGGGCTGTACCACCATTTCATTTATAGTGATTCAAATTTTGTGACAAAAAGCTAGATGCCACAAATTTGCATCCTAAAAGCAAATAGAGCCATGTCACTACAAAGGTTGGAAGGAAAGTTGTGTGTATACAATAGGCCAAGTAAACTCAGGGAACACAAACATAATTCATGAAGCCAGCAGACAAAATGAGTTACTTCTCACAATTATTTGCAAATGGTGATACTTGGCAAAATTTTATGTTGTGATAATGATTCATTCTTGATGACTTTTTATTCCAATTCATGTTTCAAACTTATTTTCATATCAATCCACATGGTTCTTTAATACTGGTTGCTGAGGCGTTTGGCTCCCCTGTTTTCCAGATACTTGTACCTAAAGGTTTTCAATATAAAACTTTTTCCAACACTCGTATTTCAAAATATCTTTCTTTTAAAAACACAAATTGAGGCGCAATTTCTTTCAACAACTTCTACTTTTGCTTGTAGGGCTTAAAAAGCTCTTCACCTTGATGTATAAATGTCTATATATGACCAAAATCTAGGAAGTACCTCATTTTGTCAGGTCGCGTCATGCTAGAAACAAACCAAAAAGAAGTAAAAGACAGTTTGAAAAACAAGGGAGAGAATAAACAATTTTCCCCCTGTTTTCCTTCTCCTGGACAAAAGATTTGCTTGATAGAACAACTTTCATCTTAAGAATGTTTGTTTGAAGCTCAGAAAATGAAATCGATGCAAGACTATGCTAAAAGGCATACCCATCCAGATGACTTGCACTTTTAAAACTTTTTGTCGATTCTCCCTCTAGCTGTGCAGTGCTGGACCAATCAGCCGTCTACGTCTGCTCCGCGGCCAACCAATGGACCTCTACCGTATCTCTCTAAGCTGCGCGCATAAAATATGTAAATCCAAGGTAAGTGATGGGCTCTTCCTGACATAAAGGTAGACAGATTTGCTTCTTATGGGTAGTGTAATCTGACATACCAGTATGTCAAAATAGAAGGGAACATTCTGAGTTGTTGAAAAATAGATATTTTCATTTACATATATATGTGTGGCAACCACGGATTTTCAGTCTGAAATAGATTTTTAAGCATATATAGAGATCAGATAAATAAATATTCTGATAGAGCAGTCAATTCTGAACAACTTGGTTTTTACAGATTTTAAAATGAATACGTAGGAGCTGAGATATTGACATTCAAAGACACCCACCGTAGCGGACCTTGTTTTGAGAATATCGCACCTAAAGTTGAGGTAAAAAAGAATCCGGATAACTATGGCTTCAAGAGCTCCACACCGCAACTTTCACGTCTCACATAGCTTCCCAGGCTACTATTAGGTATCTTGAAGTATTCATAAGTCAGGCTGGGTAAAAAAAAATGTTGTTCTTAATTACATTCTGATTACGGTCCGGTAAAGTAGGCCTACTTCTTATCAGGAAGATTTGTTATAAAAAAAAAAGCCGAATTTCAACCAAATTGTTGACCCGCTCTGAGAAGGTGGGTTCACAAAAACAAAAACAAAAAACAAGTTTACAAGCTGTTTTAACATGTTTTATGCAATGAATATGTAGAAAAATGGACAAAGAATACAATTATCTCAGGAACTAAGTTTTTATAAAAAATTGATATTTTTACTTTAGACCTTGATATCTCAGAAACAGTGACTGCGACTTCCGCTTGAAAATTGTTGGCTGCCACACATATAGGTGTTGTATGTGTTTTTGCTTACAGTTAGTAAATGCTTTTCTGAAGCAAATCTGTCTTTGAGGTAAATAAATCTGAGATTAATAAAAGAACGTAAATGAAATAAATACAATAAAAAGAGGAATGTTGAAAAATTAGGGACAAAGGAATATTTGGTCAACGAATGAGCAGAGGTTAAAATAGGGGAGTGTGGGAGGGGAGAGAGGGAGGGTAGAGTTGGGATGGTAGGGGAGGGGGGAAGGGATGGTGTATGTGGGGAACCTGATGTTCGTCTTAGGGAAAATGTTGACCTGCTGGGTCAAAGGTAGGATACGAGGTAGCTATAGTACAATACCAAAACATAAAGTGAGCATATATCACAGGTTATGGCTATGTAGCAGTCATTAGAAAGCAATTTATAATCAGCAACTTTTATCAACCATTGACATGATAAAATTTAGCATTATTACTATGGAACCGGTACGTTCGATTTGCACAAATACTTACCTTCGTTGTTAGTATAATGCCTAAAATACCTTCAAATTTCTAATTTTGATCAATTGTACCAACTATATAGGCCTAATCAAGGTGTGATGTATGTTCAAGTCTAAACTTGAAATGACAAGTTATTTATTCTGTGTTCACTTCGTGACATGTGAGTATTCATGTAGCACGACGCAGCCTGGGGGTTATCAAAAGGAATATCATCGTCTCTTATTCTCATTCCAGGATTACGAGAATTTGGTCAGTTTACTGGAAAACTAGAGATTAAGTTTGGGTTCTGGGCAGAGTTTTATCTTTGGGATTTCAAATCGCACCATGTGCTATCTAATTCACAGGGAAATAATTTTCTTCTGATGCAAGCCTGAAGATGGACACTGTTTTGCTTTGTCAGAGATGGCAGTTGCCATTTTGTTGGCTAGGTAGGCCTACATCATATCAAAACCTCCTTCGGCTCATGACTAATCATCAAATTTTGTTTCACTGTCTCTTTGATTTGGTAGACTGTAAAATGTTTTTGCTTGTCTCGTAGATTTATTAATTCAAAACAAGAAAGACAAAAACGCCCTTATGTGTTGGAAGCGAAGAAGATAAAATAGACTAGTTTATGATGTGACTTATGCTAAGTTGATTGGTTGTATGCTTAGCTCCGAAAACCTAAAACTCCTTGTCTATCACGCAGCCTTGTGCTACTTTACGATGTTCACATCTTTACTTTTTCTTGTCTATTTCGTTTGGTTTGGTTTGATTACCAGTTCTACGTCCCCTGCAACACTGTAAGGTCATTTAAAAGACGGGCTACTTTGACCCTGCCTGTCAGGGCCAACCCAGGCTGAGAGGAAAAAAACTCAAATTGTCTGCGCTTGGGATTGAATTTGGATCTTCTGCATTACAGTCAAAGAGCCTAACCATTACACCACGGTGCCGGTTTCCTGTCTGCATACCTGAAGTCTTTGTAAAGAGTTGTAGGGTAAAAAAGACAAACCGTTCAAACACAGAGTCTTTCCTTCCACTTGGTTACAACATGAGAAACAATAATTATAAATTAACAACTCAATACAATATGTTTCAAAATTAGAACATGAATGATATGAATGATATTCTTACGTATTTAAAAACATTTGATCAGAACATAATTTGATCAGAATATACTAGCCTATCAAGCACCAAAGCCTTCTTCAACAAGACCATTGCTCTAAATCTGTAGGGTAGCAGAAGTGCACAAAGATTGCCCGAGTGTGAATCACGTCACAGACCAGACCACTCTGTACCAAGTTCTCAGTCTAGTGGAGGAGTCGTCACTGGGACTCCGCTATATTGGCTTTCATCTTCACAACATCTCAGAGCATCTGCAAGTTTCGTGTCCATGTTCCAGTGATTCACACTCACAGTAAGCAGGCATTGAAAACTAAAGCCAGGGTCAGGAGGAAAAAAACCTCGCTGGTGTCTAGTCTCGGGAACAAGCGGAAACAACAGTAAATTGTTGGACAAGTTGTCATGACCCTTGGAGAGAAGAGAAAGCGAATAGGACTTGCTTCACCAACTAATTGTTATATTTCTGTCAACAAAACGTTAGTCATTAAAAAGTAATTGAGCTCAATGAAAAAAAAAAACAAAGCCTCAAAAAAGAATATATTTCTAAGTTCCTATATTCCCATACACATCATCTTTGTACCACCAGATCTCTGTTACCGGTATCTTAAAAACATCAATAAAGATCTGAACCCCACTGTGGTTGTCTCAGATATCTGATGCTGCTCATAACTTGTCCTTGCTAGTAATAATGACAATGAAGGAAAATATTGGTTTCATAAAATGACAGCATAGAATAGGAATTTGCATTATCTTAGGTTATTTCTCAGCATCTCCTTTTCTCTTTCATTTCTTTCAAAGGCCATGAAATTCACTAAGACTAAAGGAGGGGAAGATCTAGATGTGACGGATGTCAAAGGGTAACATTCAAAGCACAGGGGGATTGTAAAAAGGCGGCTCAGGGTTCACTAAAATACGGTCTACATGGAGTTCCGGGCTCAGGAGCTTAATGCTCACTTAAATAAGTTCTACAGGGCAGTAGGTGTAAAGGTTTCACTGGTCATAGCAGTCAAGGTGTGGAAGAGAGGAGAGGGGAGGGGCGGGTGAGCATGGTCTCTCAAGGTTCAGGATAACGTGTAGGGAAGCGACATGGGAGAAGGGCAACACTTCACACATCCATTGGCAGCAAGCAGGAAAGTCACGAAATATTGTGTGCCTGTGAAATATAAAGGAAAACTATTAACCATGGAGTATTATGCAATTTGTTTTTACACAACGTGCCACAAAAAGAAATTTATCAACCATAAACTTAGGATTTATAAGAAAAAAAACATGTTCCAAAGCTGGATCAATTCAACCGTTTTATGCTCTCTGTAATATATGATAATACTACTACTTGACATATTTTGTGCCTTAGCATCATGATGTTGATACTTCTGAAAAGCAAAAGGAATTAAACAAATAGTTCACTCATCAATGACAAAATATGAAGAATGTTGAGAATCAGCAACTCGGAACGATTCATTATTGTGTTAATTAATAAAAGCTTTTGTTTTATTCTCTTAACCCTTGCAAAGAGCCAAAACCATCTGACCATAACCAGTAACCAATGTCTGTTACATCAGATTTACCAGAAGTTTTAGCTGTGCATGCTTGTGGGGTTCTATGCCTATTTCAGTTTGACAGGAGGAAATCTTCCTGGGCAACATGCACCCAAAATGGGAGCCAAATCCTTTGGCCAAACATCTCAATCAAGTGAGCAAAAACAGCCTCATGTTGGTTTGTTCTTGAGAACTCTGCAGTGATATAAATCTTCTCTGGACATAGAAAAGATAAGACTTAAAACATATGGGGTCTGTTCCAGAAGAAAAATCTATCAAAGTCCATCAATTTAGAGAAAACTGAAACTTGAGAAGGTATTAACGTAATGAAAGAAACACCCTAAACACTTTAATATGTCATATTTAAAGAGAGAGAGAGAGGGAGAGAGAGAGAGAGAGAGGGGGAGAGAGAGAGAGAGAGAGAGAGAGAGAGAGAGAGAGAGAGAGAGAGAGAGAGATGATCTATTCTCCCTGGATGTCTAAGCTACTTGCACAAAAACACCAAATAAACAAGACATTTGTCAAAGTTTGGGGGTTTGTGTCTCAAACAACCAATATGCAATCCAATGTCACCATAACCGATACAAAAAGCAATACAAGCACATATATCTCTAAAGTAATTGCTTTAAAGAAATCACATTTTTCCCTTTGTTCACATACAACTAGAAAGCATGTACCCAAGCTGGTGTGGTAACCACAAACATCCTAAGATGGTGAACCCACAGAGATAAACACAACAAGCACAGGACTTTCATCACTCATGGTGTGCAGACAAAACTGAAAACAAATTCCATCTGTTGCAGTTAAAGTTTGACATTACTTTGATTAACTTCCCATTGAATCAAAAAGTAATTCTTAAGAATTTTAAGAGATAAGCTCTACATCTAAGTAGTAATGTCCTTATCAAATCTCGCAACATAAATTTAAAGCAAATCATATAAATTCATTTACCGTGTCTAAAAATCAATAATCAATACAAATTATTTCTGTGTAACTCTTATCTTTCAAATGTTCAAAATAAGAAAATTTAGGATGAAATGAAGCACATACAGAACAGGGGAACTTAAAGCACATCATCATCTGGAACACAACGTTGCATTTACATCCACAAACAAAAGCTTTGTCACTGGACATTGTGCAATGACCACTAACCAACATCCGCAAACAACAGTGTTCACACTGAACATTGCGCAATGATTGCTAGCCTAGCTGATTTTCTTTACAGTCCAATTCCACTAGCTAATGTTGAGACTACAGGTCAACCCAAAGCACACAACATCAGTCAAAAACTTTTTAGGCAGTGGAAGTGTAGGAGGAAATTTCAGGGTGGGTTACCTGAGAGTGTCCAGCCAGACAAATGACCTTGTGACCTTTCTTCCAATTCTGCTTCTGACATGCTGAACCACAGTACCAGGCTCGCTTACAATTGCCGCAGGCGGCAAACTTCTTGCCATCAACCGCCTTCTTGAGGCAATTTGTGCACTCAGTGGGCTGGTCACCCTCAAACTGACATCTCTTACACTGACACCAGAAGTTGAAGGACTTGAAGAGCCAAGCTTTCCGGAGAATCTTGGGCATCGATGTGTCAATGTACGTAATGAAGATTTCTTCACCTTTCCTGTAACGAAATTAGTTCTGTATGAATTGAGCAGCAATATATGTTACAACAGACAATCAATAGGCAATTGATTTAGAAATCATCTGAAAGGAGAGTTACCTCATTGATGTGAGAAAATTGTGTAATGATTAAAGAAAAGTGATTGCCTCTATGGGCCCTGAAAATGGGTAAAAGCTCTTTACATGAAATCGTGGCTTAAAGTTTGCCATCTGATTGGATTATGTTCCTGCTGTTGACTAAAATGTGATTATACTTACAGATAAATAGTAGCATCCACCCTTCACTTTTAACTCAGTTTAGAATAGGACTCTAGTACAGACCAAACTAGAAGGTTGAAAGGGAATTAGTGAATTTCATCTATTTCCTGGTCTAAGTGTCAATAATATTTTGATGAACCACTAAATGCTCATCTTTCCTTTTGAGTACAGTAGTCTACGTCTAAGATCCCTGTGCTTGGAGGCAGGGAAATCGCAGGACCTTAGGCAAACGGGACCCTGGCCGAACCATCAAGGGAAAGGCCCCATGGTGATCCATTGACTAAAAATATATAGAAGTCATCTTTTATAGAAAATAGAAAATTCATTTTAAAATGGTGCACAAACACATTCATCTTCATACAAGCGATAATACATAGATGGAATGACAGTATGGACATAGGTAACGTCATTCATATAAATTATGCATACAAGCTTTGTTCATGCGGCTCATGCCTTATGACAATTAAAGACAAGTAAAACTAGATGACCAAATACAACGGTTTCTTCTTACTTTTCTCTCACCCAACTGTGACTCTCTAAATCAACATTGAACCCAACGCCCCTTCCGTTTATCTTTAAAAAGTTGATAGCTTTCCTCTTGGCCAACTTCCCCGCTTCTGTCGTAATCCATCATTGCGTAGTGACCACACCAATTAAACTTCAAATAACGAAAGGCAGGTTCCTGCAAACGCTACGTAACCCAGACGATCAGACCCCACCCTCCAGTAAGAGCACCCATCTGCTGTGTAGCAAATTGGGAGGGAAAGGGTGGGGTGGGGAAGAGGGAAAAGGGAGGATGGGGAGGGGGGCAGAGCGCAGAAGTGAAAATCAAGTAGAATGGTCTGGGAAACAAAAGTACTGACTTGTTTGCAAATCGACATGAAACCTTCTGATGTGGCCATACCCAGGGAGCGTGATTGTAAGACCAAAGTGCCATGTGTTGGGGAAAACTCGATGTGGACAAGTTCACACATTGGCGTGATCCCGTCAGGGCCAACGTTGTTGCCTACCCTCCCCCCGCCCTCCCCTATCCCCTCATCATTGAGCTTAACAACAGAGATTTAATCAAATTCATGAGAGTGGATGATTAGCAACGTGATGGGTGGTACAATGTGATGAATGTGAACAATTATAGTGAACGTCCAGTTCTTTGTTTAGTCAAGTATTTTCTGTAATGCAGACGCTTAGGCCCTTCAAACCAGGACCTTAGGGGTGACTTTTATATATATAGCAAAAATTCTGTTTTCTTAAAACTGTGTGGCGTTATGCGAACTGGGACTAAAAGCAATGGGACCTTAGGCGTAAACTACTGTATATACAGTATGGGTAAGCTGCATCAACCAACGCTTGTTGTTGCTGTTGATAGGGGACTTATATGGGGTTTTCACTCTTCTAGTAGTCTTCACTACCTATAGAGTTATGAGTTAAGGCAGCCTAGCTTTGTATCCCAGGAGTGGAGAGCCTAAAAATTGGCCCCTTTTGTTACTGCAAGAGTGCAATGCAGTCTCAAAATCTCTCTGGACCCGATGGTGCAATGCAGTCACAGAGTAATTTACTGCCACTATTGATACAACATTTGGTCATGATGGTTGCAGCCATTGACTTAGAGACAGAACCATGTTTATGTCTCATTATTATAATGTTGCCCTGGTGCGATAACTTCAGCAAAGTAACTCACAAAGTTTGCAACAGCGGGCTTCAACCAACACTTAGAACTAATATTCCTTACTTTATGTCTCGACGAGCAATCATCTGGACCGCTGGACGTCCATCAAGGTCAAGGTCACACACTTCTGCATTATTGTAGCATGAGTGGTTGCTGCAAGCGTGAAGCGGACAGAGAGCGGCAAACTGTGCCTCCGGAGGACTGTCAGCCAAGTGCTTGATCAAACCAATCTGCTCAAGGCAAAACACACGAATAAAGTATTTGGTCAGCTGGTGGAAGACAAATAGAGCCTACACATTTATGAAGGATTATCCCCCTGACCCCAATCCTATCAAAATGATGCAGTCTGATTACTATAAATGTTGTGCTTGCTGTATGTTAGTTATTGTAATCATAAAATTCGGACAAGATTAGATTGGAACATTGTAGACTGCATTGTTACTTTTGGCTAACTCTCATGAGAGCGCAGAACATTCTTCATGTGAGCAATTCATAAATAGGCTACTGCTGAAGAACAAACACACAACTTAAAGATTTGACACTTTCGTTGTTAAGCAAATCTGTCCCATACTCTCCACTTGCCTCTTGTTTTTCCCTGCAAACTTGCAACTTTTCACCATGTAGCCCCTGTTTTACTAGCATGGGATTGAAGCCAAGAGAGTGAGTTATAGCACAACAGTTTATAATACCAGTGCAGAAGAAACTGGCCTTTTAGTTGGAAGTTTGAAATGGGGCTCGCCCTTGGAGGTGTGGGGCCCCCACCAGGGGAAGCAAAGAATGGCACCTTCTGCTCTGATGCATAGCATGATACCATACAAGGCAGCAAAACTGCATCATAACTGAAGCCACTCTTCTTAGTTTAAACAATAGAGTACCCATCGAAAACAGAACATGGTTGCCTGTATGGCGTGGGGGACCCTGTAGTGCGCTTGTTGAAACACAAGACACTGAAGGACAAATAGGCCATGTATGTAAAATTTAGTCATCGTGACTTACCCCTAAGTTCTAGCAGGGAATCACGGAAGAAGAAGAAGAAATGGGGCTCCTAAAAAATCGTTTTGTGAAAACCAACTATGTGCTTCCATCTCCTGGAGACAAATTCAAAGATGGGAATATTGTAGGCCTAAACTTTGGAGCAAACTTCTACACTTGATCCAGTATCTCAAGCCAAAATGGAGCTTGGCCTCCACTCTTTTTTGCCATAAATTCTCACCAAGTCGTTTTAATAACAAAAGAATGGAAGCATTTTGAGCATGCTTCCTACCCCTCTGAGGTCATCCTTGATATTGTCCATGAACTTGTGGTAAGGCGTGATTGAGGGGGAAAAACTCTGCAGGTTGCACGCAGCTTGGTAGTAGCGGCCGTTGAATTCATCCACTGTTATATGGTAAGTGACTCCTCCACCACAATCTTTGAATGCTGCCTGGAAGATTGGCAGAGCATGGGGCATACGTTCTGTGGCTGGCACAGTGCCATAGGCGATGAACCTGGACAAAAAAAGACGTAGATGACACATGAGTTATACCCCCTCCCTCCCTCCTTGTTAAAGTTTAAATGTGAATCATGAAGATATTTTTGGTTTTTGGTTTGGTTTTTTGTTTAACGCCCCATGCAACTCTGTAAGGTCATTTACGAGGCGGGACCTCCGAATTTTACGT
>JAUKPP010098892.1:0-15731 GCA_032273245.1 Phyllaplysia taylori
AAAACATTCTTTTGTTCACCTTTCTGTGCAGGAGAGAAGTGTGGACCCGCCAGTCTAGTTTATTGTCTATTGAGACGCCTAGATATTTGTAGTCTGACACCTGCTCAACGGCTTCGTTTTTTATTTGGATATTTATTCTTTGTGTAATGTTTTTGTCTCATGAGGCTATTTATATTTGTTTGTTTTGCATTTTTGTAAGCGATCTCATGACTCATGTTTTTTTGTGGATTGAGGAGAGGTGTGAATTAAATTTTTCGTGATCATCAGGAGCAGTAAAACCCAGTGGTGGCGAAGCTTTTAGGTATTTATTCATCATTGAAAATTGTTTTGAAACATTTGATTGTTGCTTGTGTGCTTGTCATTCCAGGTTTTACTATTTTTTAAATTACTTAATGAAAATTTTTTGACTGAAACAAATCATATTTATGAATGAGTTGATGTGTTGTGAATGAAATCTGCAAAGCGGAACGGCGTGATGCTTTTTGCTCAAAAGTCTTGCTGGAATGATGTGATGTCCAACCTCAAGGGCAGAACTGAGAAGCGAGGATCATTTTCATTTCACTAACATACCTCACTGTTATTGTAAGTTTAGTAATTTATTTTGATTTTTTGTGCGTAAAGATGATGTCTCTTCTCTGTTGAGTGCCATAACAATACATTGTGTTTTTGTGACAGTGGTTCTTGTTTAGTCGTGAGGTGTGGAGACTGCTAGTTATGGCTGTGCTCATTTGTGCCATTGGGCAAGCTTTAGTGAGCCCTGGTCTTTGGTGTCTGAGTGTGAATGTTTGTCTTCAAGCCATGATTGGAATGAATGATTGCCAGCTCTTCTATGGAGACTGGCATGATCAGAAGACTTTGAAAGATGGTTGACAGACCTCTGTTGTGTAATGGGTAGGCTCTTCACCTACCATACAGGGAAGAAGAGTTCAAGGCCTATGATAGGCAATGTTTTTATTTGAAAATCTCTAACTCTGTCTGCTGGGATGTTGTGTCCCTCTCAGTCCAGGTTGGCCTTGACAGGCAGGGTTGAAGTATCCCTTGTCTCTTAAATGACTCTGCAGTGTTGTAGGGAGCATAAAACTAAAACCCAACAAAAGAGGTGGTTGTCAAACCACAATGGTCTGCTGGGATATGACCTAGAGAGTACATAATTTGCCTGTCGTGGTTGGCTGACCCAACTGTTATTATAAGTAGCAGAGAAAGATGATGTTTCATCATCATGTCTTGATTGTGTATTTGCCAAAATCTGGGTAGCAGCAGCTGTCAAGTGGACGAAGGCATTGGCCTTGATGTTGCTGTGCACGTGGGCACAATGAGGGGTGATTGAATTTGTGGGAAACTGAAGTGCTTTGCAAGGAAATCCAAGTTTTTGATGTGAAGATTTCTGTGACATTATTGTTATTAAGGGTTATTCTCGTCTCAGTTTTTTCCTCCCGGTGTTGGATCATATCAAAATGTCATTTTCAATGTTTGGGTTGATCTGCGTGGATGTGATAACGTTTCTTCTGTTAGTGAGCTAGTGGATTACAAAGGCATGGAAGTTAATTGTTTCGTATAGTGAGAAAAGTTAACAATTGTTGTTTTCTTTGTCTTTGGTTTGATGAAAAAAAGAAAAAAAAAGAAGTCAAACATTGGGGAATATTTTACACATTCATAAAGGATTTCCAAACAGCTAATGGCCTGAAATTTTGTCCTTCGCCAATCATCGTCATAGTGTTCCTATGTGAGGCACAACCTGCACTGAGTGACTTGTAGTGTGCTGCTGTGACCATGGACCAATGAAGTGGTATTATTGTCTCCTTTTGTGCTTTCGATTCAATTGTTTACCTGGGATGTATGCTCAAATTTATGAATGAGTTTGTTTCCCCAACATTGTCTGAAAACACACAGAAGATGTTGAATTTATTATTGTGTATAACTGTTATCGTTAACTCAAGGTACTGTGATAATTCCAGTACAGATTTAAACCATAAAAAATGTACAAGGTGACACAAAAAAATAGTCCTCTCTGGAAAATTGTAAAATAATTGTTACATCTTTACAGCGACATACATGCAATTGAAATTAAAGGAAAACAATTGTCTATCGCCAAAGCAAACCTGTAGTTTGCAGGAGTCTGGCTTTATCACAAAGTTTTGGAAGAAATAAAGCTGTGAAGTGTAGGAGTGGCCCAAAATGTACACACTCATCAATTTTGCTATGAAGCATTACATTTGAAATAAACGGTTTGTCTTCTCCTTTGCAAAACTGGCTTTCATTGTGAAAAGAAAAAAAGGATAGTGTGCATTCGTTCAGTTGTATGTATTTTACACGTTTTTAGACCTTAAAAATCCTGCACTTGCTATTTCTTTTGTTTTTTCTGTTTTAATTTTCAGTTGTCAACTTACCCAATGTGAATTTTAGTGTGCACTTTGCATAATGTGTGACTAGGTGATACTTTATTCAGTGTCACTTTTTCTATATTTTTCAGAAAGTATTTCCAAAAACTGCACAATGGTTTGATTTTTAATATATTTGACTGTGTTCATTCTTTGTTGATGTTACACATATGATAGATTGTAAAGTGCATACAGCCTTTTTTTTAGCAAGGGATATGTGCTGTATAATGTAATCATTATTATTGTTATTATTATTATTATTATTTGATGGATAGTTATAACATTGTTGTGGAGAGTGCATTTTTTTGTGTCATCGTGTATTTTGAAGTGTCTAGAGCAGACTTGAGTAGATCTGTGCCACATGTCTGGTCACACTGGCGTCACCTGTGGTAAAGCTCTATGGTTGTCCCCTCCTCCTCCATCGCCCCTCGTCATTGTCCATTGCTCACATCTGGTCTTGTGACTAATTAAGTGCAGTTTTGTCGTGGCATCCCTTCGTCTGTCCAGGTCTTTGACTATTTCTTCTCCCCATGGGGTATTGCTTAATTAACTACCTGTAGTTTTCTCTTCTCTTCCTGTCGAAAGCTTCTGCTTATATTTACTACTTTAAACTTTTCTTTAAGTATTTCTATTTATTTCTACTGAATATTTTCTGCTGCCCATTTTGGCATTTTTTTTCTTTACGTGTGTTTCTGATTAATCTTTCTTGTATGCTTTAATTTGACTGCAGCTGCCATTCTTGTGAAGAAGCTGTTACCTCCTGTCATGCACTTATACTTGGCATCTTTCAGCGTTCTAGTGATTTTTTAAACTCTTTTTTTATGTTGATTGTAGTTCCATAACTTATTTTAATGTTTGTAACAGTTAGATATAAGCTCAGGATGGAAGTAATTTTAACTTGTCATTTTCAACAATCTTTTTATATTGACTGTATTTCCATAACTTTAATTTTAATGTTTGCATAAGTTACAGCTAGATAAAAGTACAAGATTGAAATAATCTCAATTAGCTGCTTTCAAATTCCATCCCTTTCATAGCATAAGTTTACACAATGATTTTTTTTTTAGACATGTCAAATAGGTGCTGACGTTGCATTTTACAATTTTTTTACAGGCAAAGGCTTTTTTTAGTAAGAACCACATTCAGCAACACATTATTGAGATGATATCTTCCATCTCTAGGAAAATCTCCTCCCATCTATACAATATAGAAATCCTCAGTGTCATTTCACTTTGTCTTATATCTGTCTGTGCCAAGGCAGAGGTTCAGTATTCGTCATCTAGTCAGATCCATGGACGAGACCACCTGCGATAAAGTTCTTATTTAAAAAAGATGTGAAGCATTTTGAGATGATGTACATGAACCAGCATTTTGAATCGATCATTTCTGGAGTTTGGTGCAGTGCCAGTCTAAAGTACTATATAGTGATATTATAATGGTTTGATGATACTTTGTAACATGAAATGAAACACTTTTCAGAAACAGCTTTGTGAAGTTATTTGCTCATTGTTGTCTTGAAACTTGGAGATTGCTATAGTTAATAAAGTCAACTTCACAAAATTATTTTTCTTGTTTTAAGTTTTTGTGTACTTATTCAAACTTTTATGTTATTGGTGTCAGTGATACACTAGACAGGCTATTCTCCCATCATGCTGAGGACTCGTAATCGGATGGTTGTGGGTTTGAATCCCAGCTCGGGCCCGACGTTGTGTCCTTGGGAGAGGCATTTAACACAAATTTTCCTCACTACACCCAGGTGCAAATGGGTACCTGGCTATAGACAGCAAACGATCTTGTCCGTATGTTAGTGCTTTAGTGCCTGTAAAATGACAGCTTGCACCGTATGCTTACCAGAAAGTTGAGAAGCTTTCTGAATGACTTGGTCGGCTGGGGTAATAATTGATTGCAAAGCGCATAGAGCTTGCTTTCAAGCGGAGATATGCGCTATATAAATGCAGTCGTTATTATTATTTCTCTGCTGGAGTGTTGTGTCTTTCTCAGCCCAGGTTGGCCCTGGTACGCAGGATCGAAGTATTTCACCCCTGAAATAAGCGTACAGCGTTAAAAGGAGTGCAAACCAATAACTAAACCAAACAATATTTGACAAAGCATTGATACATTGATACCTGTATTACAAAGTCAGAAGGCCCCTACAACACCACATGACAGAAATCATATGTGTACGTACACACCATTGCTGATGGCCACAGTCAAACGCCCAGGTAAAAACAATTATAATAAAGGTCATTTATATAGCGCCAAATCCCAGTAGGCCGTAGGCGCTTTACACTCACTGCGTATACATACAAATGTATTAACACAACTTGCTCCAACCATACTCCACCCAGCACAGGTAGACAGAATAGAAATAAGACTTGCAGCAATGGGTGGCTGGCAGGTGCTCTGGTATGGTCTGGCTCTTCTATACTTCTTTATAAAGTGTTGCTGTGGCTGGTTCTAGCCTACCTCCTTACATTAAAAATGACCTTACAGTGTCGAGAGCGCCATAAACCTCAGCACCTCAGCAAGTTCAACAGATTGAGCTTTTAGTCATGGGTTTTTACTCCTGGCAGGCAGGCTAGGGGGGTGGTTTTCCGGTCCCAGTATAAATCAGGACTGTTTTTGGCCTTCTTTCTTCTTGTATAATCTATCTTCGGTCACGGTTTGGACTGGCGACTTCTAGGGTGGGCTTTTGCTAAGGCATCTTTCTTCTCTCGGGATTGGCAGTCGAAGAAGCTCGCCTTTTATATGACCTGACAGTGTTGCAAGAAACTGAAAAACCAAAACGAACGGCCAACAATGACATACATGAAGCTAGACGTTTTGTGTTCATCATTTTATTTCTCATGTACAGTGACTCATTACAGAAACGATGAATGACCACAGAGGAGTGAAACTAACTTAATGTTCCACACAGGCGAAGGATCAAATCACAATTGACCGCGTTTAAAACAAACAAAGGAAAAGAAAGGAAGAGAACAAAACAAGACAAAACTTACAAATTTATAATTTGTCCTGTTTTCACAAGTTTCTACATTCAAACACTCATGTTAGAATATTCTGTAAAAGAACTCTAGTCCTGAAATTTCAGCTCGTACCGTTAGCCTTACATTTTGGACCAGATAAGTTAATCTCTCTGTCTGCCTTTCTCGCCTTAAATTGTGGTCTCGTTTGGCAGAGTGAGCGCTAACACAAAAGAGTAAAAACATCTTCAGTACATTACAGAAAATTTAGATGATAGTTTCAGGAGTAGTAACAAGTAAAAGTTAATGCTTGAAACTTGAATGCAGCATCTCACATGCCCATTTTGACAGAAAAAAGGATTAGATCAAACTGTTTTCACAAGAAAAAAAAAAAAGAAAAAAAAAGAAAACGAGAAGACGCCCAGTGCACCTTCTGAATACCGCACTTACAAAAGGGGACAAAAGTCGGTCTTATCATTACATCCAATTTTTAAAAAAAAATTACCATGATCTTATTTCTGATACGGTGGTTAAATTTGAGTAATCAGCCTTCCTGCTTCTTTCTTACATTCAACCTTTGCCTCCGTGCTAGCAAGAGTGCTTAACATAAAAATAAAGTATAAGAACAAAAGAAGATAAAATTGAACCGGTCACAGAACCAAGACGTCTTCTTTAGTGGACAAAATTCTGTTGCACAAACATAGGAGTGGGCTGCATCAGATAAAGAACATAAAACACACAACAACAAACAAACAAACCCAGAAACAAGTTCAAATAGGAGCCAGAGAATAAACTATACAGGCGATACACAGTGGTGTAGAACATAGACAGATACAAAATGAAGATGGCAGAAGAAGATAGTGATGGTCCTGATAATGATGGTGATAATGATGATGACGATGAAAAGGATGATAATAATGGGGATAGTTATGGTGATCATTTGGATGGTAATGGTTATTTAAGTGTCGCATATAAATACATATATTACAATAATTGGGCATAAAGGAAAATATAAATTTCACATAAATATTATCTTGCAAGTCAATTAAGATAACACAGAACCTAGGGCTAGTGATGTTAGGCGGGCGTGATGTATGTGTGTGTGTGTGTGTGTGTGTGTGTGCGTGGGAGAGAGTGAGAAAGAGAGATAGAGAGAGAGAGAGAGAGGGGGAGAGATAGAGAGAGAGAGAGAGATAGATTGCTAGATAAACGGACAGATAGATAGATTGATACATAATATAGTTATATAGATGAGACAGACAGACAGACAGACAGAGAGATGCGTGCCGTAGATAGATAGATAAATAGATCGATTAATAGAGAGATAGAGAGAGTTAGATATATAGATAGATAACCATATTTCGAATACATGTAGATAGATTGAGAGAAACAGAGAGAGAGAGAGAGAGAGAGAGAGAGAGAGAGAGAGAGAGAGAGAAAGAGAGAGCTAGTGTGAGAGAGAAACAGGGAAGCATAAGCCTCCAGATACATGCACTACTAGATACACAATAGAATGAAGTAAAGAGAAATAGCCGAGGAAAAGAGCAGTTGGTCACAGTTGGAATAGAGAGTTTTTATATTCTACAGTACACAAATTTCAACGTTTCAGATTTTTGTGAAGGGGCTTGGTAAGCACGAATAGTTTGCGCTCTTGCATGAAGTTTTTGTTTCTGGATGAAAATATTGATGTATGTAAGATGATTGAAATTGAAAAAGTATAGAAGCCCCTCCCTTTGCCCCCTCTCCCGTGTCTTTAGTCTTTAGTTTTTATCAAGGTAAAGATACGAAAATCAATGTCACAAACAAGAGCTTTCATGGAATTGAATCTGATCTACGACTAAAATGTTACGGAAAAACAAGAGCCTAATGTAATCACTCCATCATTTCAATTTCAATATCAAGTCAACATTAGAATTTTGTTCTCAGAGGATAAAAACAATCATCCATAGCGAATAAAATTAGTAGGCCTATCCACAGGCTAATCGTACGAGAAGAAGCAAAACACGCCTACGACAGCCCACTATGTATCAATGTCCTGCTCTTTGTTAACATCCAGAACGGTTCAAAGATTCAGTTTAAATCTTTGCTTTTGGCTCCAACACAAAACGCAAAATGCAGCCCAGGGAGCTTCTTTTTCGATCCAACAGCGTCCCAAAGACACATTTATTTGAATATTTTATTCCAACTCAGAGCAAAGAGCAAGTAATTATAAACCATTCTGAACGTTTTGAATCCAATACACGGCAAAATACAACTGTGAGCAACTCCTAGAATGGCTCTTAGACGAAATGCATTTTGAACGTTTGATTCAGACAAAGAAGAAAATGTACGTCATAAGATAATAATATTCTGAATCAATGCAAAACCTGAAAGAAGTACCACAGATATGATTCCGTATCGCTGGCCAAACTCAAACAAAACACCCAGAGAACGGGTTTCAAATGTACAATTATTAAAAGAACAAACACTGTACAAAATTAGTACGCCAGTAGTATCAATTCCACAATCTCTTCTATCTTCTAGCATCTCAACATGTACCTGGATCTTTCAAGACTTAGCTAAGTCAAAAGATTGTCGTCAGGTAATTTTTTATGCTACTGTTGTATTAGTACATGTATTATGTAAAGCTAAATTCATGATGGCCGCTGCCTGTGAAAGTTATCCTGTAATCTGTAGGTTACTATCTTTGTGTAAAAGGCTAAGCCTTTGTGCGTGAAGTACAGATCGAAATGTTTGCGACGTCGATGCAAGTTTTGAGATAGTGCTCCTCTGTGCTCTCAGATTCTGAGCCTGAGCCTAATGTAGATATCGATGGTGCAGTTTCAGATGGGACAGGTAGGCCTGATGACCTTGACTCTACGGAAGAAGGACTAGAAAGACATATCATTTGTTAGAATATCAATATGTATATATACACTATAGGCCTACATAGAGTCCATCTAAATTTGGCTACCTAGCAGTTCGGCGACAGAGTCGTTTTCCCGCCAATTTGACAATAACATCAAATAGACCTGCATGATTTATATGCCATATGACAGGCACACAAGTATTTCAGAACTTATGGATATTCTTAAACATTAATTTTCCATGTAAGTCTTTAAACACAACCTTGCAATCTTCCTTACATTTTTTCTTGGCTTTAGTCTGGCTGCGTTATCTTCATGAACAGAGGTAGAATCTAAGAGCCTTTAGAGGTATGGCGTCTTTGGTTTAGGCCTACTTTAAGCACAACATAATATATCATGACTATGGTGAGGACTGGAAGGGGAAAAAATCAGGGAAACTACATAACATATCACAATACTCGCATGTTGGTTGGATCTGTGCGAGCACACGAACTACCTTTGCTCAAAGAAACACTGGACTCTTGGGAAAATTCCACCTTCTTTCAAGTATTGATTTGCGAAACATAACAATAAACATAATATTATACAAGTCTTTATTCTGAACAGATACAATGATATCAAAGCATAATAATGATTGAATATGCTATGTGCAATGATCTTTTGCACAAACCGATGGCTCACTTCAAGAACGAGACAACTTCAAAAAAACCCAAACAAACAAAAAACGTGATGTATACCAGCAGTGGTCGAGGATTGCCGCGCTAGACACCATGGCCAAAGGTATTTCCACTGAAAACATCAAGTCCGGATTATCATGTAAATCATGTAGTTGCATTTTGTACACAACTTCGTTTTTCTATAAACTACATAATTGTAAATAATCAACCTATCTTTTTTTTGCAGTAAGCCATCGAAATATCGGTTATTTTCCCCTCATGCAACACACAATGACATTGGGAAATAGATAAGCAAATATGTTCATTGAAAATATTGTCTTTGGCGTTAAGTTCGTTCTTCAGAATTCTACCCCACACGACACAGTGCCCGAGACAAACCGGAAACAAAAAAGCACAGGACAAACATACAATGCCTTATGTATTATTAACACATAGCCTACATTTTCTTTCAGAGCATTACACGCAACGATAGGAACTAAGAGAAATAAGACCAAAAAAAAAAAAACAAAAAAACAAAAGGGGGGGGCAAACCCCCCCCCCCCCACCAAAAAACAAAACAAAAAACAACAACAACCCAACAAAGTATAAGGAGAGTGATACATTGATGAGAATTATAACGAAGATTTTCAGAAAATCACAAGGACAATATTTGATCTCTGAGAGAATGATACCACAAAACGAAATCATGACATATCCCATACTGGAATGCAATAAACAAGACATTTTCTGCACCATTTAGCAAACTTTCACCACAAGACGTTATGGGTTGAAATATCTTCAGAGGTTCAAACTAAAGCAGTCGGCCTACGGTAAGACTAACTAAATGTTTAAGTGTTGAACAGAACCATTGGCACTTCAATGAAACTTAATATATTTCAGACTTCCATATGTGTAAAAGTTATGTGGGGCATATTACAGCAGGACCGATGAACTGGTGGTGTTCCCTTTTGAATTTGCTGTGAGAAAATACGTCGATGGGTGAAAACTTTGTTTGATCAGAACTAAGTGTTGAAGTAAGTCACTCAAATTATTTATAGGTTTATAAATAGTGAGGTTGAGCTAACATACCCACTCTATTCTTTATATTATGTGACATAGTGCCATAGTGCAATGGTAAGGTGTTCAAGAACACGCCGCAACGTGTTTATTGTTCGGGCGTACATCCTGTCCGCCGCAGCTAATGCTGATGACTTTACACATAAACTCTCCACAGTCTACAAGCAGCACTGATGGTAGCCTATTTGCAAGATTGTATGTCGTTTGATTTGGTTACTGGTTTTACGTTCCCTGAAACACTGTAAAGTCTTTTAAGAGGCAGGCTACTTCGACCCTGCTGCCAGGGCCAACTCGGGCCGAGTGGGAAAAATCCAAGCACAAAAAACACTCAGATCGTCCGTGCTTGGGATCAAACTCGAGTCTTCCGCATGACAGGCGAAGACCCTAACCATTACACCACAGCGCCGGTATGTCATTTGAATAACAATGAGAGAAAAACCCCCACGCATGTATAATCTGTGTACAAACAAACAAACAAACAAACAAACACAGAAACACATTCTCTCACACATACATTCAGTCTCGCACTAATACACAAACAATTAATGCAAGCCTCCCGAAAGATACCAACAACAAGGATATCGTCGGAAATTATCGAGAGAATCATGACCTGAAACTATTGATTGAGCAGCATTCTCCTCTCTGACATCCAGCACGGAAGTAAAGACTCCGTGCATCTTGATCAAAACTTAGGTATCGCCACGTGAGTGAATTGAACGGCTGACCACTCATTCGTTATTGTTCCGGGGATGGTGTCATTGGTTACATCAGATAGTAGGACCGTAGGACTATTGCTTTCCTATTGACAAGCAAGATCTCGGAAGTATGACACCAAGAACAAAGACCACACGCCTTATAAGTACCGGCAGGTACGGTTTTGCGGGCTATCATGTTACCGGCAAAGTCTGGCGTCAGACATTCTATGAACTTTAAAAAAAAAGGCTTTTAATGACACAGGCCTACATAATAATATTTTCACACTAATGAAAACAGAAGGTTCCCAAAATCGTCTTACATTTGTCTTAATCTAAAGTGGTTTGGTGACATAATTTGTTACTCATAGACGTAAGTCTAGGCCTACACGTATGTGTGTTCAAGGGATAGAAAAGGAGAGAAGAAAACATTCATTACATCAGCTCTATCTAAGAAAATCTGTAAAGAAAAAAGAAATAATTTTTTACTAGGATGTTTAAATGCCAAACAAATCGTGCTATGATTTTCTTTTGTAAGTTTCTTTTTTCTCAAGCATCCACACAAAACGGATAAAAAAAAATCCATAACTACCCAACAACATGGTTTCATGAGGTCTACTCAAACAGGAAGTAATCAACCAGACAACAGCACTAATGGAAACTGAAGAGAGATAACACAAAAGCTTTTTTCACTTGTCCCTGAGGTTCTCTGTGCATGAACTCAGTTCTTGTCCAGCTAAAGCCACTCGGCACAACATACACTTTGTTTAGTTGAAGGTTTACGGCGTTAGCATCACTAAAAGGTCATATCACTGCCAGGAAGTAGATTAGGACAATATCAACACAAAGGAAGAAGTAGAAGGAGAAGACCACACCACCCACAACATACTACAGTTCATTTGTTACAGAAATAGTAAGGATACTATGGTACACCACAGATGTGTTTTTGCAGCTCAACAAAGGTCAGACATTTCACTTTCATACTCATATTTTGTTCTTTTTACAGACATATTTCTTAAAAGTTACACTTTTTACCACTCAACTTAGTCTTAATGTCTGTGAACTGGAATATGAATTCGGCTGTGGGGGTTTAAAGTAACTGACCATTGCAAAACCATGCTGACAAATAGACAATGATAAAATAGTAATAATCAAATGTATTTTTATAAAAACAGTTCTAAATGCACATTGCAATCTATTATCATCCAAACACTAAAAATTAATCAGAAACATTCCCAACTTCCTGGAAGCGTAGGCTACAATCATGAATTAGATGTACATTGTTAAGTACGTCAAGCTGCTATTTGGAACATCAAGTAAAATTGTGAGAGACAAAGAAAAATAAATTGAAATTTGTTGTCAACACGTCCATGTGCAGAAATTATATGTGAATGAACATAAAACTTCATAAATGCAATTTCAGTTGAAATTTTAGAGAATGTATGTCGTTTTTATGCAAGCAAATCAATTGACTGTAAAAATTTAAAAAAATTATGGCCTCCAATTTTCAACAGCAGCTGTCATATTTCATGTCTATGCTATGATAGAAAGGACTTTAATTTGAACAAAGAAAACTTTTTCAGTGAAGCTAAAGCAACAACAATTACAAAAAATTCCTACAATATTGTTTGGCGTGCAGGTTTGCAAATTGGGCTAATATTAAGTTAGTTTACGTAGAATCAAATGCAATAGATACATGTAGTGGCAGTAACACGTATTTAGATGAACAATTCATGTTAGGACAAAGGAAAAAAATTCCCGGTATCCTTATTCACCAAATAATACTTTATCAAACACGATGAAATAATCATTGTACATTGTCAAGGGCATAGCACACTTCTCACAACATCCGTAACTATGATACACCAATGCACATCCTCTTACACTCCACCATGATGGTAAATATTCCCAATCACGTACTTGCAATCATCACACACGCTAGGCATTGAACTGACTCAAAAGCAAACGCACACAAGCATAATAAATACTTTCATGAAGAATGTAAATGTAAGTAAATCTCCAGGTATCAGATTTCTGATGGAACTTGATTGGAGGTTGATGATGACGTCATGAAAATGCAGTTTATGCCAGATAATTTATAGTGAAGAACGAAATATTACATTGCAGACGCCTATACGTAATATAACAGCGCCTTTGTTAAAATACTTATCGAAACCACGCAAGATCTAACTTTCAGTAAATTTTTTTTACATCTTTTGCTCGGTCTTCCATGAATATTATCATGAAGCAAACCAGATTTCTGAACAATTAATACTCACAGTGGTCTATCCGCACTTAGGTTTTCTAGTCGTGTCAAATAAAAGATTTCCTCAGATTAAAAAAATTGTTGCAGTTGTAGACAGTAGGTATCCATACGCGATTATGATTTCTGACAGCCTGCATGAAGGGGAAGATATAATTCAATAACTCCGTGACGATAACCAACCAAATCCGATTCAAATAGATGAATAAATTATAGTTAACTTCTTGGGTGTGAGCAATAACATCTGAAAACCTGTTGGTCGCAAAAGAAAATGATTTAAATGACAAAAAGAAACGAATTTGGGAACAAGAGTCCGTGAAGGAAAGAGGGGCCTGCATGGGATGTTCTCGTCAGGCATTCTCGATTCAGGAATGGCGAATATTTTTTATAATGATGGCATGAGCGTAGTGTAGCTTGAATTTCATCCTCTTTCGCTAATGTCGGTGAGAAAACAGAAGGGAGATAACCAATGTGGAGCAGACGAGAAGCCACAGGGGCGTCACAGCACGGCCAGAGTTTTCGTCATCGCCAAACACAGTCCAAGTTTCGCCATCTTCTGGAGGAAAAAAATAAATAAGATATTATAAAAAGCACGATTAGTCTTTCACCAGCCACTAGAGAAAGATACAAAACATTTAGAAAGTATATTTAAATTTATTGCCATTCAGTCACGATCAAATGCTTTAGGATTGAATTTGGCCTGAGTCGTAATCAAGGTAAGAAGCAACTGTTTATAAAATTTCATGCCTTTTCGTGTTCCTTTTCTGATTGTTAAATTTCTATATCTATTTCTGTTTTGGTCTATGTCTGCAGTCATGAAGAGATAAACAACTACAACAGCAACAAGACAACAAAAAGCCCCACATCCCTTTTCATCTTATATTAAAGCTCCGACCTACAGATGCCCATTCGAATGAAAGATTATTTTTCTCCGAAAGTGTGCAAATCGACATAAAGCCCCAAGCATGGGAGATATGTATCTTTGCACTTTATAAAACATGTACTTTTGATTTAAAGAAAAATTACGTCGAACTATTTCTTATACTGCCGAAAAACAAATGGCAATGTTCACTGCAAGCAAATCGGTTTAGAACACTGCATATTTTTCTCTGATTAGGCTCACCTTCTTCCTGCCTGGGTTGCTGTCCACTCCTGGGTGAATTGTGTGGGTACTTGGGGTCACCTTTACGGTTGTCACATCTCTGACCATTGCAGTCACCGTAGCCTGGGTGTGGCACAAAGCATAACTTGTCAATGAGTGTTACTACATTTGGTAAAGCGGTATGCTGATGATAAAATTAGACACTTTATGCAGTGTTACCCCTACAGTCAGCAACAACGAGGACAAAATTGATTAAGATAAGAAAGGCAACAACATACCCCACCACCACGAAAAAAAACATTTCTAAAAAAGGCAACATAAACTACAGAAATAGCAACAGAAGGAACCATATGATAACAAAACATAAACAACGACAAAAAAGAAAAATAACAGCAACAATGAATAACAACACCTCAATTGAAAAGAAAGAATATTAAAAAAAACGACCTCCCATCCAAACAAGCACCAACAAATACTATCAACGCATAGACAAAACTGGACTAATGAAATATGCAGCGAACCGGCGTCTCTCCTGCTATGTTTAGGTTCTTCATGTGGAAGAGCTGCGTTTTTCTGCTGTGATTCATCCCTCTCATCCCGGGTTGGCTCTAACAGGGAGGGTCGAAAAAGCCCGTCCCTTAAATGACTTTAACGTGTTGCAAGGGACGTAAAAGTGGTAACGAAATTACAGCAAACAAAATATTCAACGCACCACCCTGATCCTCTTTGTATCCCGGCTCTGTGAAGACCTGGAGCGGGTTCTGCGTGTCCGAGGGTCTGGACTTCCATTTGTCACCGATAACTCGGCCAGTATTGTCCGGTCTACGGCCATTTCCGCTGTTTGGTGACCTCCGTACTGTGGTGGTGGCTCTGGTTGTCGTGGTGGTGGTGGGAGGTGGTTTTACCTCTGTCAGAAGGAAGGAAATGAAATTTGTTAGTTTTAGTTCGTTTTGCTGGGTATTTTTTACGACACTATCGACAACAATTTGTATGGCAATTTCAGTGCCAGAAAGTAGAGTGTTACGGCAGTAGTTTATGGTAAGAAATAGAAGGAGAGGAGCAGACGTCACCAGAGCTTCCGCAAGACATGGGACATCCGGAAAAAGAGGTAGGAAATGATGAGATGAACTGCATTCGGACATTAACACAGACAAAAACATACACGTACATACAGGCCGCATCAAAGTAAACGCGTACATTGTACACAAACCTCAAGGTATCAGGCAGCCGAGAAATCCATCATGATATACGATTACTAGCTTTCTTTGTTTGCTCATTTGACATACAATTTCTAGATAACCCACAACTATTCAGTTCGGCTCTCCGCCTTCCATAAAGACAGAAGTGAGCTCCAGACGACCCAGAAGGGCGGTTTGTTCAATCGAGTATCTTCGTTTTACTACTGAGACAGCGTCTATTTCATCCAGTGTTGGCCCTGACAGACAGGGTCGAAGTAGCTGTCTCATAAATGACCTTACAGTTTTGCAAAGGACTTAAAGCTAAAAACCAACCAAACCAAATCAAACCAAACCAAACCAAACCAAACCGAACTAAAGCAAACCAAACCAAACCCAAGAAAACTGACCGTAGAGCACCATGTAGCCGTGATCCTCGCCCAGGAAGTTGGAGCCAGAACACTCATAGCTGCCGTAGTCACTTTTCTGCAGGTCTGAGATCCTCAGTGTCAGAGTGATGGAGTTCTCAATGTCGTTCTTGAATACCTCGATGTCATACCTGGACATGGGCGCGCGGGG
>JAUKPP010099114.1:0-15731 GCA_032273245.1 Phyllaplysia taylori
AACGTGGCAGGTGACCTTCGGGAACCTGTCACTGAAGTTAGAAGGGCGCTCATGCTATATAAAGGGAAGTAATTACAGGATCTGAGTCTCTGGGCTCTTGTTTTATAGGCTTACAAACATGTTAGGCTATGGTAACTTCTAGTGCGTCGCTCGGGCGGAGGTGTGGACTGCAGTGTTTGTCAAGACATTTTAATCTACATGTAATAAATTTAATATCAACGTCCTGTGAGATATGAATCCAGAAGTGTTTGGACTTGGTTTGCCTTCTAAACGTGGTGTCAAGTGTGGTTGATGTATTATGTTACAAATTGGTAAAGTCTTGCTGATTGTAAGCTTAATGATTGGCAATTTCTTTTTCAAGACAGGTGTATATGAAGAGGCAGGGGGATGTATATATGTGTGTGAGAGAACATGTGTGTGTGTTTAAATTATGTGAGTGAAGGAAGTGCTTGTGCCCATGTTCAGTTTGTATCTGTTTGTGTGCATATTTCTGCATGTTGGAGTGAGTTGTGTACATGCATGTGTATTTGTGTATGTGCACGAGTGTGGGTGTATGAAGTTCTTTATGCCAAAGACCTGAATGTAGTACTTACATGCACAGCTGTCTCTTCTTGCTTGCTGGACTGGCTGAGGACATTGCAGCAGCGAGAGAACGCATCTTGCAACACCTGGGCATGACACAGAGATTCACAGCAACTATCAGTGAGGATTGCCTAGATAAAATCTCCAACTATGTCCACTATCTGATCATACTCCTCAAAAAAAATTTATACAAGCCAGGATTTTTTGCTCTAAAAGGTAAAGCCTAATTTGTTGACCTATAACAAGAAAATCAGATCCAAAGGAGTGAATAAATCAATAATCTGCTTATTGAAAACATTAGGCATATTGGTTAAGAATCAACAGTAAGTTATCATTGGTGAAGACCAAGGTTTTGTATTTCTAAAGGGCTTTTTATAAGGCACACCAAATTGAAAGTATTTTGTATACAGTAGAACAAATCCCCTGAACTTTGTAATGAAACTAAGCCAAGCATAAAATTCATTCTCTTTCTGGGACAGTGTGACAATCCTGAAAAGTGTCAGCCTTGACTAAAGAGGTCCCAATTCCAGTCATGAATTCTTTTTCGAAGCTACCCTGGCTCCACTTTTGTTCTTTCGGAGATGAATAAAAAAACCAACAGGCATTGCCTCCTAAATGAACAGACTGTGCTGACCAAATGTAAAGTAAAGTAGTGACAAATGGTAAAAACACTAGCTCTGCTTCCTAAAGGACAGTACAGTAGGCTAAAGCAGCAAAACAAGCTGGTGCCTATATAAATAAATAACTTCTTCTCTCCAGTGGTACAGTGCTGAAAGGGGCATAAAACTAAAAACCCGGCCAAAACTTGAGCAATGACAAATTTACCTGAATGCCATTCTCCCTCCTCAACTCCTCAGCATTCAGAGCGGAGCAGTTGACCGTGTGATAGGCCAGTTCAGCTGCAGCAGAAAGAAGAGGCGCTGATTTGCTAAACAGCTGCTCGTCATTTGTCTCCATGCGGATTGTCTTGATAAGCATTGGGTATCCTGCATACTTGTAGGGCTGGAGCTCTGTGGTGGTGGGGAGAGTTGGCAAATAGAAGGACAAATACATGAAGATTTTTCCGTATTTTTACTAACAGGGAAGGCACAACATCAAAAGGAGCGTATGTATTATGAATTTAGTTTAGAAGCAATAGGTCCTTTCCTTTGATTTGTTACAGGCTATATTACAGTTATGATACATTGTATTCCTTTGTAAGCAACACATGACATCTCATAAACATACGAAACAAAATGAAAGTCACTTTTGTGAAGCAAGTTAACAACTTGTGAGCTTACCCTTAAGGAAAGGAAATAAGAGAAGTTTCCGTTACTACTGTAATAATTTCTCGTTAATGTTACATCCACAATCTCCACATAAAAAGATATTTTGCATCCCAGTAAGCTAAGACAAAGAAACAATCACCATCTTTGTATGAGCTACAGAGGATGCTCACAAAAAATTAGATTGGTTTGGTTTCTGGTTTAAACTCCCTTGCCACACTGTAGGGCCATTTAAGAGATGAGCTAGTTCGATCCTGCCTGTCAGGGCCAACCCAGGCTAAAAGGGACAAATCCCAGCAGAAAAACGCAGATTGCCTGAACATGGGATCAAACTCAGGTCTTCCATGTAGTAGGCAAAGAGCCTAACCATTACACCACAGGTGTGCTATAAAAGAGTCTTTATACCACAATAATGAAACAGACACTCACCATCTTTGTATCTGCTGAAGAGGATGCTCTGAGCCTTCAGGATAAGGACAATGTTCTGCGGGTCGGGACCTTCCTTCACTTTGGTCTTGCTGCATAGGAACTCATAGGCTGTGTTCACCTTCTCAAACATTTCCTAGAAGGGATGAGAGAAACAAAAGCCACTTAGATTTGCAAAAATCAGATACTAAATGTATGTAAGAAATTTCCGCATCAAAATATGTTAAGTCTTTATGAAAGAATCTCTTAATGTACCTACAAAAATAGCCAGTCACAGCTGGCGAGACCCCTCAGCTAATTCTTGGCCCATCCTAGACATGACACATACAGAAATTTTCATAACTTTGCAAGGAGCAAGGATAAAGATGACATGATTGACTTAACATCTTTTTTAAAATATGACAACGAATCATATATTATACCTTTACAAATTATTGAAATTTCGAAACTTATCCCTCATTTTGTCTTGTATGACTCATAAGAAGACACAATCCATGACTTACTCTTCCTTCAGGGTTCTTGTCAGGATGGTAGTCTCTGGCCATTTTGAAGTAAGCCTTCCGGATCTTTCCCTCGTCGTGACTGAGGGGAACAAGAAAACACAAAATATAACGTATATTACTGATTGCATATTTGTTTGGTAATGGTTTTACAGCACTGTTGACACAAAAAGGTAATTTCAGTTCCAGGAAATAGATTAGGACAACAGTAACGCT
This sequence comes from Phyllaplysia taylori, assembly GCA_032273245.1. Taxonomy (NCBI): domain Eukaryota; kingdom Metazoa; phylum Mollusca; class Gastropoda; order Aplysiida; family Aplysiidae; genus Phyllaplysia; species Phyllaplysia taylori. The sequence continues at coordinate 2,990 of JAUKPP010099114.1, forward strand.
TAGGAAGAAGAAGGAGCAGAATACACAAGAGCGCCCACCAACCACATCCTATCACAGTGAGATATGTGTGCACTCTTACTATTTCCGGGTTAGCCTGAAAACTAAGACAATTGTGGCCTCTTCGGAAAGGTAGATAGCTTGGGCTTGTTTTCATTGTGCGACCATCCATTCATTCCCCCCCCCCACTCCTACACACACATCCTCATCCGTTCTTACCCTCCAGCTCCCTTGGGCAGGTTCAGCACACTGTAAGCCTCCTCATAGCTCATGGTGGGCGGTTTCTTCTCCACTTCCTTCTTCCACGCATCAAGGATGTCTTTCAGCAAACGAATCTGAAGGTAGAAAGAGGATAGGAACCGAAGTTAGTTTAGTTAATTTAGGTTCACAGTACTATAGACACTATAAAATCAGTCGTTTTTTTTCCTTAGTTGTATTGGACAATAATCACTGAACCCTGTACAGCGCTAAGAGATTAGGCACTATATAAATGTCATTAGTAGGCACCCTTCAGTCCTGTAGGGCTATGGGTCGGTACTTGGGGAGTTCCTGCTATTATTGCATCAAATTATTATTGTTATTATTATCATTATCATTTTCATCATTATCATTTCAGCGCCAGGAAATAGATTAGGTCAAATAAACGCATACAAAGAAGAAGACAAGAGTGGACCATGCAAAAGCACCTGCCACTGTAGGAACGGAAAGCCTCCATACCTTATCCTATAATTTGCATCAATATCAATAGCAAATTCTGAGAAGCATTTTTCAGCTGAATAAAATAATGATTGAAATCCTCTTTAATAATAATAAAAAACAAAAAAACACGTTCTCATCGTCTTTCTGGAAGTCAACGCAGTTGAGAGACCCCATTCCCCCTCCCTTTTTTAGCTAGAGGGATAGGGGGAAAAGACCGTTGGTCACAGCCTAGTCAGAACGATTTTCAGTCGATCAACAAGATCTCATACATTAGTCAGATGTTTTTAATTTATAGAGGCATTAGCTTCTTGAGCTGTTTTAGCCTAAATCTGTACATACCGGGTCCTTGATGGGCCAGTCAGGGAAGCGTGAGGTGTCGCAGAGGTGTTTGAGGTAGTAAATGTTACAGAAGAGCTCGTTCTCCAGCTGTGGGAAGCTGATGCCTGGGATGGGGCAGTACTGGTACAGGGCTCGCGTGTTGCTCTGCAGACGCGGAGAGAAGTCAGCCAAGTGGGCCGCGATCTTCTCAATCATCATACGTCTGTATAGGAGAGTAGGGGAAGAGAGGGACAGAGATTGTTTGTTATTTTAGTTATGGTTACACAGCACTATCGACATAAAAAGGCAACTTCAGTGCCAAGAAACAGATTAGTAAAATAGCAACACAAAGTAAGAAGTAGTAGTAGCAGACCAATCCAGAGCACCAGGCAATCCCCCGCTGAAGGTGATTTATCACTATGTGTGACAGTAGATACCAATGACCAACAAACTCCCCCTTACAAGACATGTATGAGAGGAAGGACACCTTCAGACAAAAAACTTCTCCAAATATTCCTACTAACAGCTTAAACAGGTAATTTTACCAAACTACAAACAATGAAGTTGGAAAAAAGAGTAAAGAAAGACAGAGAAGCGTACACCTAAAAACTAGCTCTGGGGTAAATATGCAAGAAAGAAAAAAGAACCCGGCTAAAGTTTCTCACTTCTTGAACAAAAAACAACAAATAGAACTGTCTGAAGGATTTTCTATGTACCAATATCACTTTATTTTTTATTGAAAAGGTGAAGACAGCAATGAAATTTCTTTCTCCAAACCAGTCAAAATGTTGAAAATACACCCCTCCTCCTTGAGTGCAAATAATCCACTACCACAACCATCCCATTCCCCAACCGGAAATGATGTAAGCTAAGCCTATCCCCCGATATAGGATTCAGAAAAACCCGTGTGACAGACATCGCCCTGACCTCATTTCATTGTTCCAGATGGCCTCAGGTGTGTCAAATTCTCCCAGGAAGATCTGGGCAAACTTGTCGGCGGAGTAATTCTCGAGGTAGCAGACCATGGCCTCTGGCATGATGGGGCCCAGCACACTACGAGCCAGCACGTCTGATGTTTGGTTCTGAGGAAGGAGGAGAGGGATATCGTGCTCAGGACGGCAAGGATCAACCTTGAGTGGTAAACAAGGCTAACAAGATGGTGGGTGTATTTTGGTTGATAAAGATTAAATAATGATACTAATAATAATCATATTTGTGTGCTCAACTTCTCTTAAAAATTTCAAGATCAAGGAGGCTTCACATAAGAGTAAAACAACTTAATGACATGGAGAATTAAAAAATAAGTTCTGCTAAAGATTAAATTTCACAATCACTGAAACTAATACATACAAATCAATCAAGCTCTAAAAATTCATGTTCAGTAGAAATGGATTATTACGGAACAACTGACATATAAGATCATTTCAGCATCAGGAGGTTGATAAGCTCAATAGTAACACATAGAAAGCAGTAGCAGGAGCAGACCACACTAAAGCAGGTTTTACAAATACCTGCTATCAAGATGAAGACATAGAGGACTAATATTGCGATGGAGCTGTGGTAAGTGGCATGTTCAATAAATGAGAGAGCTATCAGGCCATTAGCAGAGATGGGGAAAGAGAGGATTAACCTGATGTGGACATAGTGGTAATATTTCAGCCATCACGAGGATTGATTGGATGGAGATTGAGAACTGAACATGATAGGAGCTGAGAGGGTTTCAGAGACAAAAAGATAAACTTTATGATCCACTCAACAATAATCATTGGGTATGTAACAGGAAAATAAAGGACCTGTGCTTGTGGTATGATAATCATGCTCTTCGTTTATCACACAGAAGCATTAAAAGTGACTTTGAATCTCTGCTGGGATATTGTGTCCCTCTCAGCACAGATTTGCCCTGACAGGCAAGGTCAAAACAGCCCCCTTCTTAAATGACTTTACAGTGTTGCAAGGAGCATAAAACTAAAAGTACAAAACAACCCAAAAAGTAAAAAGAAAAAAGAGAAGACACAAAATAACAACTCACCTCCTCTGAGCGGAAAGCCTGCTTGATGTGTGTGTACTTGAGGAAGCGTGCCACAGGCAGCACATTGGATCCGGTATACATCATGATGAAGAAGAAAGCGCCAGAGAGATAGAGGCGGGAGATACTCGGGTTGTCTTGCATCACCTGGAACAGCACCGTGGCCACCTTCTCCACTAGCACCGGGTCAAAGGTCAGCAGAAGCTGTAACGAGCAGACGCGAAAGATTTAAATAAAAATATTTAAAAAACAGAATATATGTGTTACCCCTCCATGAAATCAGGCACTCTTCAAAACAAGGGTAATACAATTATCAGTGTTTTTGCCAGAGTCAGATCATTTCTATATGAATACTTTTTGTGCCCGAAAAACTTCTACATCCATTTAAAACACACTTCACAGTAAGTTATACTCAAGAATATCTTAAAATACAAACGCACCATTTTGACAGCCATAAAAAAATTACCAGGCATTTTCTAACTAAGATCCCGAGTGACAAAAGGGGACTCCGACTTTATCAATAGAGAATTTCAATCCCGATATTCTCAAACAATACAGGGTCTGCAAAACTGTTGGAGGCTCCTAAGTGCTACAGTTTAAAGTACCCTTTTGTAACTACTTTTACAAGGTCTTGTACTTGTTTAATTTTTAAAAAGGGAGAGCAAAGCAATTTTCATATCATAAAGAGAATAGTTCAGTCCCTCGCTCAGTATTTATGATAGAAAAACCCAGGGTTATTTTTATTGCCGCGCATTTAGGCAGCAGATATGCCCCCTTTTTAAGGAAATCCCACTGTTTTTTCTATCTTTATTGAGTCTGGGACAGCTCTATTGTACCAGACTAAAAAGCATGAAAAAATTATTTCGTACAAAGAATATCAACCTGTAGAAAGAAGGAATTAACAAATTATGCTGTTCTTTCACTGTTTAAACAATCAAAACTCAAGTCGGATATGACAGCCAAATTAAAAGATTAAAGTGGTGGACAGATAGTATGTGAGAAAGCTTATCTTTTACCTTCTATCGGAGCAGAGGAAGATAGGAAAGCAAACACAAACATAGGACAATTGAGGGTAAAAACTCACTAAAGTAGGCAAAAAAAGCAAACTGAAATTGTCAAAATCTCATATATTGACACTAACTTCGGCATCATTAGAGTATGAAAGAGATTGATTGAAAGAAACCTACATGCAAAAAAAAAAGACCAACCAAAGACAGAAGGTGCACAGAAAATTTCAAGTTTGTCTAACAAACTGTATCCCTGGATGTTGTACCTGAACAATATGAGGCAGACAGGTGGCTTCTGTGAGGATCCGTTTGATTCTGGGCAGTGGCCGGATGATAGCACCATCGTTGTCTCTGTCAATGTAAAATTAAATTTAACTAACCCACTATACACAGCAAGGTTGGCAGAGGACACCCTTAGATGTTAAGTCAGGATACATCAACAAAACAACTTTACTTTACTTAGAACTTAACTGTTCCGAGCCAGCAGCCATCTGAGCAAAAGCTCTTTGACCTGACATGGAAGATATTATGCCCTAGTTTTAGTGATTGTCTATAGCAAACACCAGCCCCAATGATCTGGAAAAAGCATATACACACAGAGCTTCCCAATTGTGAAAGAAACATATCATAGCAGCATATAATATATAAAACAATATAATATGAGCAAATTTTCACAATGAACTCTCCTCACAAGTATGAGATTTTGTGAACTAATGACAGTGGGGACATCCATGGAATGTGGTATTTACATTAACATTGCTTACTTGTTTACACTCCCCATAATTGGTATTGCCTACACAGACGGGGGTGGTGATAAAACACTCCATTCTCAAACACAAAGCAACTAAGGAAGTCACTGTATTTATGATATCACCAAGTCCAAGGATAAGTGTCTGATTATTCCAAAAAGGTCGAGAAAAGTTGGTCTAGCCCTGACTCACTATTCAAAACTTTGAGCTGTCTTTGCTCCACACAAAAAGGAAGAGAATGAATGCAATGTGAAAGCTTCTTGACAAGACTTGATTACGACAAAAGATAAGAAATATAATCTTAAAAAGACATACACCCTTATCTCTTTTAGTATTGGCAACCTTCAACCTTTAACAGCACTACACAATATGTCTGACCTGCTAGGGTAGTACTCCGCCATCTTGATGAGCATGTTCAGGATAAGGGTGGCCATATCTGTCTCATTCATCACAGCTTGACCAGTGGCCAGCAGAGTCCACTTGAGCTGAGGCACTGACTGCATGGGCCTCCAGCCATCCATACCCTGGGCCCAGCATCGAGTCTTGGCATGGAGGGTGCCTTCCTCATAGAATGCTTTCATCTGTGGAGGAGGGACACAAGACTTGGTTAGAAGCTAGTTATAGAGGCACCAACTACCTCTGCTGTTTTAACCAACAAGACTTGACCTGACTTTTAACTTAGGGCTTTATCAACCCTGACAGGTTGCTTAGGCCTTTGTTTCATTTATGTTTCCCGGCACTTTCAATACTTAAAGGGTGAATCAATGCCAGGTGGTGACTTTCTTGACTTCGTGCTCTTTCCTCTTTGTGAGCTACAGCATTTGCTTTACATTTTCTAAGGTTCTCTGGTTGTTGTCTTGATTTAAATGCCAGAAAATACTTAGAAAGAAACACAAGTAGACCATACCAGTGCATCCACCAACCATACGCCAAGTCACTTGAGATCAAGAGAGGTAACGATAATTACAATAAAGCAGTAGGCAATTTAACATTTTGTAGTCACTCAGCAGAAATATGTGCCAAGCCTAAGAAGTTCTATCATATCAGAGTTGGCTGCACATGACCAATGCAGTTCTTTGTCAACCTGACTGGATGACTATAACGCGTTTAGAAACAAAAATATTTCTTAATCTGATTGCTACTGTTAATGAAGCACAAGATGAAGATATAAAGCAGCCCTCTCCTAGAACTCTCACCTCTTCAAAACTGAAAGGTCCCAGTCGTTCTTTCTCCTTGTTGCCAAAATACCACTCTTTTTCACTGTCTCTCTGCATGTCTGGGGATGCTTCAATCACGTTGGTCTGAGGAGAGACGGTGTGATCTCAGTGGGGATGCAAAATATACAACTGGTTTGGTTTGGTTTCAAACAACTGCACAAGGAAACAAATGCCTGTATGTAAGCTGGGTGTTTAAGTAAGATGGAAACAAAAAGCTAAAAAAAAAAAACTCTTTCTTTACATATTCACACATTAACACTGGAAAATGTCAAATTCAAATTCTGGATGTAAGTCTGACAATGTATAATAGCTAAGAGAAAGAAAAAGAGAGAGAATGAAAAATAAAGAAACCGAGACAGAAAGTGAGAGGGACAGAGACAGGTAGAGAGAGAGAAAAGAGTGTGAAGAGAAGGATGGGCGAGAGAGAGTGAGAGAGAGAGAGAAAGAGAGAGGGAGGGAGAAAGAGAAAAAAGAGAGAGAAAGAGGGAGATAGACAGACATAAACATAGAAACATATACCTGCAGTGGCACTACAGCCCTAGTAGTATGCAGATGGGCCAAGGTCAAAAGGTCAACTAGAGTCTTGACCCCGTTTGCGTCCATGATCTCTTTGACATTGCGCTGATGCAGAATCAGTCGGTTGAGGAAGATGATCAAACGGTCACGCTCCAGCCGGTCTGTGCACTGGATAAACAAATTATGGGCTCAAGATTACAACACCGCATAGTCAAGTTTACAATTTATTTGTGAGGCAAGTATGTGAAGTCAATAGTTTGGCTAATAAATCTATTTCAAATTCTTAAAAACAAAAGAAAGAAGATAGAAACCTGAAGTTGAAATTATTGTTGAATAACCAATTTTCTTGGTATCCAAACCTCTACACAATGTTTTGGATTATTGTCTCCTATTTTGGAAACCACCTCCATCAGTCACCACAAAAAAACAGAACAAAAACACTCCAGAGAAAAGCTGCTGTGCAACAGCCATATTAGAACCAATCATACCCACAATCAAATTCTTTGCTCCAATAATAATCTTACCAAAAAAAATAGTCAAACCTGCTGTACTATCACCTGTCCAAGACAATCACCTGTACAAACGACCACTTTCCATTTCACCCCTTGCCTCCGTTTTTCTGTATAATGACACTGTCCAAAATTACAACCTGATAATACATCCACTTTTCCTCTAGATGATAGGTTTTGGGCAGTTTCGACTCTAACCCTGAACGTTCGGTAGATTTGATCTGCTAATAATGTTCTGAGAACAAACAGCCTGATAAAACACATGACTAACACATAACGTACCCTCTCCAACATGCCCACCATATAGCGGGTGTCATTGAAAGCTCCAATCTCCTCATGGCAACGGCCGTAGACAATGGCCATGGCTTGTAGACACATGCACTTCATGTTGATCTTGGGGGTCAGGAGGAAGCGGTGGTAGAGGTCATTGAAGAACTCGTAGCTGTGAGTGGAAATTCCGGGATGGTAAGCACACACCACTCATTTACACACATTTACACAAAATTATTTACACATATGTGTAGATACATGTAAGCAGCTTAGATATATATTATCATTATTTATAGCAACACAGAATTATAAAAATTGTAAGTAGGTGTTAATTCTATACTAGTGTATATATCTTCTTCTGAGTTATCGCTTATTTGGGTATAACTTACGACTTCTTTATGGCACTAGTTTCCTCTGTCGCCTCATCATCATCCTCCTCAAGCAGGAGCCGCAGGTAGTAGTCACCTGGAAGAAAGGAAATTTTTTATAAAGGTTTTGAAAAGGTCATTTCATTTCACACCTGAAAGGATACAAGAGCTGGGATGCACCATTCCAAGTCGCTGATTGCTCTACAAAGAGATGAATACCCCACTACAGTCCTTGTGCTATTCGCCGTTATGCAAAACAAACAACAAAGTGAAGACATTCAGCATACTCTCTTAAAGGCTCTACTCTGTGGATGAGTATTTTTTAGTTCTTAACTTTCCCTGCGTCTTTCTGCTAAGAACCTTTACCAAACAAAAAAACAAATCAAGACGAGCGAAATATGTAAGTAAAGGAAAAAAACAAAAGAAAATGCACATACCAATTTTGATCTCTTCAGCCAGGCAGTGGTAGGGCACCTCAAACTCTGTGTGATTCCAGCCTACTATGAAGGTGGCTCCGAGTTCCTTGTCCACATTGAAGGCTCTCATCTCGTTCTCTAAACTTTCTCTCAGCTCCTCTCTCGTCTTGTAGTTCCAGATGAGATTGGGCTTGGCATGGTCCTGAGGTAGCAAATGAAATGTTTGTTCATTTGATTAGTTTAGGTTTTAAGGCACTATCAGCACTGTAAGATTTTATCAGTGCCAGGAAGTAGATAAGAGTGAGTGACTCTCCAACAGAGATAACGCAAGGAAGAATCTAAGGGACTAAAACTGAAAACCAAACCAAATTGTCAGTGGATGTTACAAATACAATGACTACAAATCTGTTTCTTAACACTTTGCAGTCACACAGCGAGAAGGACAAAGAACCCTATAGGTCATGCGCACCCAGCCGTGACATGTGAAGCTTCTTGGGAATGGGAGAATTTAGGTTGGCGCATATATGCTCTGAGTGACTAAAAAATGTTAAATGTTTCCTGGAAATGACTAATGAAAAAGACAAAAACAAATAAGACTCACCTGATTAAACTGGTAGTAGAAGAGGAGCCAATTGGCTTCACTTTTGATCCTCTGTCTTCTTTTCCTTAACACAATAGGCTTCTCATTTTGTTGCTGCTGTTGAGTGGAACAGAAAGTTCAAGGGAACGGGTTAATGGAATGATAAAGGAATGAAGAGAGGCAAGAGAAAGCAGTGAAAATACAAAGAACCATAATCTTCATGACCTGCACAACAAAGGAAGATTTTCTTTAGAATTTGCTCTCTGCTTCCATTTTCTTAACAAAGCGTGAAAACATAAAATATGCATAAATGTCTCTGGCCCATCACCAGTGATGACACAGTCATCTTAGCTACTAGGAAGAAATACCTTGTATGTGTTTCCATGTGTTTTGAGCATCTATGTATGCAATTGCGCTGCTCAGCTTGTGTTAAAGTGTGTGTGTCGGTGAATACTTTCTATGAGTAGGCCTACAATCCTGGATTAATTAACCAATTGTATTATGAATATAAAGTGCCTAGAGCCCAAAGCAAGGGATGAACCCTATATAAATCTACACACTACAGTGGAACTTCCCGATAACGATATCGCTCGGGACCGTAAAATTATGTCGTTATTTGGAAATGTTGTTACATAGGAGTTTCCAAGGTGGCGGACATTGGGGTGTGGTAAATCCGTCAATGAAACAATGTGTTGTGCTGGTTGTCTCCCACGAGTCACTGATACGTTAAAATATGTTTTCCCCGTGCTTATTTCATTATTGTTAAGATTATGATTGTAATTCTCCTTTTTCTGTTTGGGGTAGACATAGTGTTTCTTGATTCGTCGGTGTGAAGCGAAGTGGATCACCGTCTCTTAGCCTTAACTTATAGCCTACCAATGGCCGATGATGTACATTCTCATTGGGTGGTTGTTTAACAAAACAGAGCAATGTCATTGGCTGATTGATAAAGCGATCTGATTGGCTTTGACTAGTCTTTCCTAGAAGATCTTATTGGAAGCGAAAAACGGCAAATTATTGGCCAAGACACAGGGTAAAACGTCGACAGTTGCAACCTCAATGTCGTTATCCAGAGTTTTAACTAGAATGTATGTCGCTATTTAGACGCTTTTATTACTAATGTTATATAGTAAAAAAATCGGGACCAGAGGCCGATGTCGTTATCCAGAGAATGTCGCTATTCAGAGAGGTCGTTATCTGAAAGTTCCACTGTATATGCAGCAGAAGTAAAAAAAAACTGTGTGACTGACCTTACTCTTATCCAGCCCGATGCGTGACCTCCAGTGCTGAAGGAGGTTGTCAATCTTCTTCTCCAGCAGTAGCAGCTGTTGATTGCGTTTGTTCTTGTTGAAGTGATCCTGACACGATTGGTGGAGAGACAGAAAGAGAATAAGGTTAATTCACAAAACAGCACAACTTACAGCACTATCCTAAGTCCAATTTGGTAAGACTACATGCAAAACCTTTTTTACCAGTGGTAACGGTTGACAGAAAAATGAAATCTAATTATTGCTGATTCACAGAAAACAATTTCAGTGTTCAGTTCTACACTTTAAACTCTACATGAATCAGTAAATTCCACTGAGGATTTATGGTGCTACAGAGAGATAAAGAAAGAGGGAACTCTCTGTTGTCGCAAACAGGGATCCCATGGGATTTTATGGGTGTTGTGACAGCAAAATACAAACAAGTAAAAAAAAACTGCTCACATGATTGTCCAAGAGACACAGTCTAAGTTAGTACAATAAGTGCTGGCTGATCTCACCTGAGCTAATTTGACATTGTCTCTGATGTGTAATCTGTCCTTCTCTGAAATGGGCACATCGTCCCCGCAGTCCAGGTAGCTGAGCAAACCACTGGGCTGAAGAACAAGGATCAGTTCATTAGGCTAGTTTTAAGTCAACGAAATAGATCTCCAACATTACAGTAGCCTATATTCATAATCACAAATTCATCTTTTATTTTGCCTGAAATCCACACTCCTTAACATTTTAAAGCTAAAACCGAACAGCTAAAATACTTAATGCATTAACGAATGCTTCATATTAAATAAAAACTTGACTACTCTTAAGAATTTGCTTTCTTTTGGTATGCTCTTGCTTTTACATCCCTTACAACATTATAAGGTCACTAAAGAGATAGGGTACTTTGAACCTGCTGTTTTACAGCACTATTAACACTATGAGGTCACTAAAACACCACGAAGTAGATTACAACCATAGTAATACATAGAATCAAGTAGAACCACCATACACAGAGTGAGAGATCACTTGGTATAAATAAAAAACAAAACAATCAACTATACTCAGACAGGAAACTTGAGAAAGCTTACCAAAATTCTCTTGAGCAAACCCATAGCTGTTGGATGTCCAGTAACCCACAACCCAACGAGGTGACGACTCAGTTGTCTGTGAACATAAAAATGACAAAATAAGATTTATATAAGGCATACCAATGGCTCACAGCAATACCAATATCTTTTTCAATATATACATCCTTGGGCAAAGGCTGGTGCTAAATTGCCTATTCCTTATGTTAATAAATAATTCTTTTCTTAACACATCCTTTAACTTAGTCCACTAACACAATAAGACACATAACGACTCTTAACTTGAATACCAAAACCAAAAACTAACTACCCAATAAACCAAGAAATGAAAACAAACAAATCAACAAAACCAACCAACAAATACACAAAGAAATATACAGACTAACATCTGTGGTGTAAGGGTTAGGCTCTTCTTCTATCATGCAGAAGACTGGAGTTTGATACCATGTGCGGACGAGCATCTGCATCTTTCCGCTGGGATTGTCCCTCTCAGCTCAGGATGGCCATGACAGGCAAGGTCAAAGTAACCCATTTTTTAAATGACTTCAACATGTTAAAAGAGGCCTAAAACTAAAAACCACAAAAAAAAAAAAAGAAATAGAGAGACTCTGATGTAAGGATTCAAACCTGTTTGTGAGCATCCTGCTGTCAACACTCTGGGTGAACATGGCTGTGTGCAGATGTTTGGGCAGCGCTCCCTCCGAGAGAGACAAGTCTTGCATCTTGGCCGCAATCTCAGCGTCACCTTCCTGCAGACATACAATTACACAGGGGATAACAGTAAAGATGTTTATAAAGGTGTCAGACTATTCCGACTTTAAATCCATCATCACCTTAATAGACCTACTTTCATTACATGTTTGTTTGGTTGGGGTTTTACAGTTCCATTGTCTCTGTAACGTCATTTCGGCGCCAAGAACCATTCCACTGTTTTTGGGTAGGAATGAATTTTGAGTTTGCGCGGGCGGAGGCGTAATAGGCCTACTCTTTTCGATTTTCAACCACCAAGGGATATTTAACAAGGGCAACGAGCACTCAAGAGTCTCCGAGATTTTTTGTCCATATCCGAGGAGACTAGGTGCGTAATCTTACCTGCTCTAAGATCAGGGGTGTGGTTGAAAGGGAAGTAGTAGACAAGGAAGAAGAGAAGAGAAACAAGGCAGGCGACAAGAAAGAGTGTGAGAGGAAGATTCAGACAATTAGTTGAAAGAGTAGACAAGGCAAAGAGGGAGGAGGAGGAGAAGATTAAAAAATTTTGGGGGGATAACATGCCTGCACTGCCCCCCGGTTGAACCCAAGACCCTTGGCATGAGAGGCAAACATCATAACCTGTAGACCACGACAGCCTCCATATAGGGTGCAAACAGCCCCGCCTCGAAAATGACAAAACATTATTACAAAGTGTGTAAACCATATCCAAACAGAGACCGAATCAAAGTTAAATCAGCTCTAAAAAAAAGTTCTTACCTCAATGATGGCTTTCATGACCAAGCCAGCACCTTTCACAATGGCCATAGACGGATGCTGAAGAGAGACAAAGCAAACAAAAAATCAGAACAAATCACCTCATACACTTTGTTAAAAAAAAGAGTTAGTTCTTTATAGAGGCACCAGCACTTTGTTTGTTAAGCTAAGGTTTTATTGCACTATTGACACTAAAAGGCCACCGGCGCGGTGGTGTAATGGTTAGACGCTTCGCCTATCACGCAGAGGACGTGAGTTCGAGGCCCGCGTGGGGCAG